>JAOSBP010156733.1:0-20940 GCA_027563825.1 Erythroxylum mucronatum
TCCTCCTAACAGCATAAACCGTAGGCAAAACGCTCCCCAGTATCCCCGAAAGCTCCGCCAAACCCCTAAACACCCCTCCCCCCTCCTCTCCATCCCCATGTTCAGGTAAAGGCACATCCGTCCCCTCCCCCCTCACCACCGCCGGGGTTCCATGGGCCAAACTAGCCCAAGCATCATGAACCCTCACCCCCCACCAAACCCTAACCCTTAACTCCTTCTCCCTCCTGCTTTCCGGTTTCCTCCACGTGCGGGGGTTGCGGTGCAAACCCAGCGATTGCGCGAGCGCGACAGCCCTCGCGCAGTTGAGGATGTTGCCTTGCAGCCCGAAAACTGGGCGGCCGGAGAGGTCCAGCAGGGCGGAGTGAAGCGTTGAGAGGGTCGGGTGCAGGAAGTCTTCTTGGAGGGAGGTGGAGGCGAGGGACCAGGTGAAGTTCTGACTTGAGTTAGAAATTGGAGAGGAGGGGAAGGGACAACGGGGACGAACCATGTCCGGTTGGGGGAAGTGCTTGAGGAGCTCGGAGGTGGGCCAGAAGATTAGGGTTACTGCGTAGATGTCGCAGAGGAGGGCTGGGGGGATCTCGGGGACGGGGATGGCTCCATCGTGGGGGTGGAGGAGGTTGGTGAGGGTTCGGCGGTCGAGGATGGGGAAGCAGGGGTGGAATCTTGAGAGGTAGAGGGAGAGGACTTCTCGCTTGTGGGGGCCGAGGATTTGTTCTATGATTTCGAGTTGGGACCTTCCCGCGGTTGGAGTGGGGTTTCTGCTCGCTGATGTTGCTGGGCGGCGGAAACGGGGGACGGAGAGGTAGACTATTGGGCCGTTTTCCGCGGAGATGAGATGGTATTTCTTTCTTTTGTTCGGGGTGGTCGTGCTCTGAGGTTGGGAGGTGAAGTATCTCTCCAGGGTTGCGACATCTTCGGCCAGGACTGGTTCGACGAGGACGGTGGATTCATCGTTTGGATGTTCGGAATTGGTCGAATCTCCGGTCAAGTATGGGGTCGAACTTCCTGCAACATTGTTGATTGATGCTTTCTTTTTCGAGCTACAAACAAGACCTCTTTCGCTGCAGAAACGGCATATTGCATTGATCGAGTCGATTTGACATCTTATCTTTCTTTGGCGACAAGCGGCGCAAGCCGGAACTTTGTGAGATCTGTACGGTCGAGATGACATTCTATTGTCATTCCTACAACTCTCAGTTGCGAAGCGAAATTTCCCCGCAAGAAGAGTAGGCATATGACATGGATTACGAAAGAGCTTGCGATGACTTGGACACAAAAGCGAAACAGCAGAAAAATCCTCGCGCAAGACTTTTTTGAACAAGTGAAGCTCAGAGCGAGACGCAGCCTGGAAGATTTTGAAGAACATCGATACAATGGGGGAGTCTATTACATCCACCGGGGCATCGATAGAACATCAGACGCTTCGACCCATCGAGGCATTGATCTCTGGTGTTCGAGTGATTGCAAGGCAACTTTTCTAAACCTCGAGCCTTTTCACACGAAGAGTGAATAAAAACTGGCGAAGTTGTACCATCCGCAGAGATCTGCCATGTTCGGCTTTTGCAACAATGTTCTGCCCCTTCCCTTTGCTCTCTCTGTCGTTTCCATCTCTCAAGACTTCCTTCCTACTCCCGGAGCGAGACTGCCGTCTCGTAGTCGCCTGGTGGACTGAAGACAAAACTCGTCTTCCTATCCTCGATGCTCTCCTTTCTTCTCTTCAGCAGCATTACACAAGCAAATCGTGAGTTATATCCTGTATTGCATTCCTCTTCCTTGTACTTCTTCGGCGTAATGGATCAAACGCCAGGTATACCTTCACCATCCTCACGCTTGATCTACCTGGTAGTTAAACTGCACATTGTGAACATCCGCTGACTGCGTGATAGCTAGCCAAATAAATCTACCTTCTACTGTAAGTCCAATACCTCTGCCCTTGACAACATTTTCTGACTTTGACTAGATGGATCAACAAGGTAAGTTGAGATCCGTAACACGGCGTACTGAAAGGCGTCTTGACGAGTCTCAGAGCAAACCGATCAAGTCTATGGCTCCCATCCCAGCGATTCTGGCAATCCCACGACCGCTGCCACCGCCGGAACTCACTCTGCCTCGCCAATGGCACCTCCAGCGGCCCCTATAGCTGCCAACAATACCGTCAACAGTTCTGCCACCGCCAACGATACTGCCGACGATATTGCCAAAAATGCCGCCAATGATGCCCTGCTAATGCCCCCACCAATGGTCCCTAACCCCACCAACAGTCGTGTCTCACCAACGATCCCAGGACCGCACCCCGCACCACCCGCCGCCCCGCCCAGCATCCGCCAGCAATTGGCAACTTTGGAAGTCAGGCTCCGCCAACGTGAGCGTCAAATTGCAATCTGGGGAGACGAGCTCCGAGAACGTGACTTGCGGTTGTCAGATTCGAGAGCAGAAGCCCGTGCGTATGGGCGAGAGTTGAACTTTCTGGAGGAGGCGCTCCGCAGCCGACAACAACAGGTGACCTCCCTGGAGAGGGAGCTCCGCAACCGAGAGCAGCGGGTGACAAATCTGGAGGGAGAGGTCCGCGATCGAGATCGGCAGTTGGCAAATTTGAAGGAAGAGCTCGAGGAGAGGGAGCGCATCGCTCGGGAGGAAGGTCGAAAGCAGGGCTTGGAGGAATATCCGCGATTGAGGTCTGCATCATTTCTTCACGGGGAGCCACCGAGTTCGTTCAGAATGCCAGATTAGTATGGAGAAACAGCGATTCAAAGTATACTGTCATTTGCGATACACCGTGCTCATCTTGAGATTATGAGAGTTCTGCTCTCTCTGTTACTATTCCAATCAACTAGAAAGGAAGAGATCCTGTTGGTCGAGAGCAAGACACGCTGTAATGCGATGGATGAGAATTAGGCGGACTGTACATATGCTCACTGTGATGAGGTCGGGTAATTGAATACGATGATGTCGGTACCTATGCCACCCCGGAAGAGGGGCGTACTTCTCCGCTTCGACCATCCGACTTCGCACCACAGCCTCACAATCATGTCGGAAGAATACATCATTGAACAGATAGTCCGGCGCGAACGTTTCTACCGCGACACCGATCAGTGGGATAAATGGCGAAATTGTTACCATCCTGACAGCTCCAAAACCCACATTGATATATCATGGTAAGCAAATCCAGCCATTGCCCCATCATCTTCTCCTCTCGTTTTGCCATATCCTTCAGAAGAATAAGAAAAAGAAACAAAAAGGTACAAAGGCCAGATCGATACCTTTGTCGAACGCTCTCGCTCTTTGAAAGCCACAGGCGTGAGCCCGACTCACACTCTGTCTCCGATCGAAACCGTCATCTCCCCCTCGAATGATCGAGCGTACAGCATCTCCAGTGCACAGATCACGACCCGATTCGAATACTCGGAATCGGAGTACGATCTTGTCGCGGAGCTGAGGCTGGTTTCACGACTGGAGAAAATCTCTACCGAGAATGGTCAAAGTCCAGGATGGAAAATGGTTTCCCTCGAGGGAATCTATCTCAAGGATCGGATTTTGCCCGTGTTTCCTTTGCAACCAAAATCATCCACGAAGAAGGAAATGAAGCATTTTGGGGTCGAGAATATCCTGAATCCTAGGGAGAGTTACAAGTGTCTTATCTGGAATATCGAGAGGAAAGGTATTCAGGCGAGGAGAGATTTGCCAGGATCCGATCGGCCGGAGACTGTGGAGAAGATCATGAAGAATTGCGAAAAGTGGGTTGAGGATCGTGAGAATTGGGTCGATGATATCGAGACGTTATGTGAGGCGTGAGGATGGGGAGAATTTTTCGACCTGTGATGATTTCACGTAGTAGTTTGAATATATTCCCAAGGCAATTCGACTATGCACGGTTCACTTTACAAGGATTGCGATCATGTGAAAGCACAAGATGAGATGAGGAATTCTTCACTGGTTCGAATCAGTAATCATCATTCAACTAATCTCGATCAAGTGCCCAAGCGAAAGCTCTGTCAAGAATATCGAGACCTTCATCGATCTCTTCCGCGGTGACTGTGACTGGGGGAGCAATCCTGAAAACTCCTCCCATGCCAGGCAGGTTGACGATGTTGCACGACAGACCCAAGTCCATGGCCCGGTCCGACACGGCCTGTCCCAATGCAACAGCAGAAGTAGCATCACTGCCCTGAGGTCCCGCAACAATCTCAATCCCCTGCATCAAACCACGACCCCTCACATCCCCAATGCACGGGTACTTCCCCTTCAGCCTCTCCAACCCCTTCCTCAACTGCTCCCCCCTCTCCCTCGCCATACGACAGACATCCTCCCTCTCCACAATCTCCAACACCTTCTTCCCCACCGCCGCGGGCAAAGGATCATTGAGGTGAGTAGTCAACCACAAAAACCCCGTCTCCCTGACCTTCGTCTCGATCTCCTCCGAAGTCGTCACCGACGCCAACGGCAAGCCACACCCCAAAGTCTTGGACAAGCACAGCACATCCGGCACGAACCCCTCCTCCCACTCAAACCCGAACATCCTCCCCGTCCTCCCCACCCCGGTCTGCGCCTCATCAACAATCACCAGCATCCCTCTCTTCCTGCACTCCGCCTGCAACCTCCGAAAATACCCTTCGGGCGGCACGATGATCCCCCCGGTACTCAAAATCGGCTCCACGACAAACCCGGCCAACGCTCCCACGCTGGCCCGATCCACCATCCTCCACCCCCACTCCATCTCCCCCTCCCAGTCGTAGCTGCCATCGGCTTTCCTGAACGGCGACCTCCGCCCCTCGGGAGCGGGGAACACGAGCTGTCCGGGCATGCAAGGCCCCCCTCCCTTCCTGCCCGCGGAGAAGGTCGCCGCACCCGCGCCTTGGGTCAGACCGTGGTAGCTGGCGGAGAAGGCCACGATTTCGAATTTCCCCGTGAAGTGTTTCGCGATTTTGATCGCGGCTTCGATCGATTCGGA
Source organism: Erythroxylum mucronatum (assembly GCA_027563825.1). NCBI lineage: Eukaryota > Viridiplantae > Streptophyta > Magnoliopsida > Malpighiales > Erythroxylaceae > Erythroxylum > Erythroxylum mucronatum. The sequence continues at coordinate 4,949 of JAOSBP010156733.1, forward strand.
TCCCGTGGAGAGGAAGAAGGATTTGGAGAGGTTCGGGGGCAGGAGGGACGAGAGATGGGCGGCGAGGTCGAGGACGGGTTGGGTGAGCATGTTCGAGAGGAGGTGGTCGAGGGTTTGGGCTTGGGAGGCGAGGGTGGAGATGATCTCCGGGTGCGAGTGCCCGAGGAGGGAGCTCATTTGGCCGGAGGTGAAGTCTAGGATTTGTTGGCCGGTGGAGGTGAAGAGTTTTGTGCCGGAGGCGGAGGTGATGTTGTGGGGGGAGATGGGGACGCCGGTGTACATCATGTGTTTGTTGGCGGCTTGGGACCAGTTTGGGGGGTTTTTGGTGGTGAGGCTGCCCATTTTGGTGGATGGGTGTTGGTTCTGGACCTGGATGGTGGAATGTGGGGAATGAGTGTTTTCTCGGCGAAAGGCATGTTTATATATTGCTTCATCGTTGTGAGCTTATCCAATGGGTGTCTCTTGGGGTGGAGGATATGAGGGAGTTTTCCGGAGAGATGTTGGGTTCTCCGACGGTAAACTCGACGCCAAGACGGGAAACTCGTCGGGCCAAACCACATCGTCAATACGGTGTCTTGAACATCATTCGAGCTTCAGCCCAAGTGTAGAGCCTGAACGGTATCTTCTATGTACCACCGCCACCGCCAATTACTATTACTCTCCGCCGTGGTTCGATTTGAAACATACACGTTTTTTTCCGAATCCTTGACTTCCTTCGACACGAGTCATATTTTAGGACACATTGCCCTTGAGGAACTTACTTGCTCACCATGACAAAGCAGTCTGATAACATCTACTATGTGATCACTCTCTCCACGGCCGATGAAACATCCTCAATCACTACATTGCCATTTACCAAAGTAATGATTCAGCTTCTGCGGAAGGCATACTGGTGATAATCCAAAAGCATCCGCTCTATTTGGCTCATGACGAGTTAGCCATATGATCAAGATCGAGGAACAACGCCAGTACTACCTGACAGCCGCCGGAGCTGTGCGCTTTGCAGGTACAATCGAGATATGACCATCGATTGGCTGCTTCTCAACAGCTTGCCGCAGTGAGCGGAAGATCGGTCAACCATTCCTGACATCCAAGCTATCTTCTTACAGGCCGAGAATCTTTTCTCTACTCGACTCAACTAATAATGCCGGTTTCGGCGGAACTCTTCGTCACCTTTCCTCAAGACTCTGGCCGGCAAAGCTGGGTACACCCAAGGTTAACATTAGCAGAGTATGGAACTCTTCCAGATCCACTGCCCTCATCCTGCGATAAATTGCTTTCTCGATGGCCGGTGAAGCTTTCCCCATCAACAGTGATGCTGGAAGAACAACCAATCCGCGTAACATTCGAGCAACCCTAACTCATGCAGACGTTCAAACGAAAACCTCTAGGTTTCGATGATTGACTCTTCGACCAGCTCGCATCCCGGTTTGCGGGAAAGTACAAACGTGATGGTCTTCTCAGATCTGGGGTATACTTACCTTAGGACCTGTGACTTCCTGCTTCTCACCCTGCGAGCTTTGGAGTCAAGAAGCTCTCTCGGCTCTGCAGTTCAGCCTGACTGGTAATAGCCCAAAGTCGTGACTTTGCGGAGGGGAACACGAACGACGGATCTTCCGCGCACCAGCCGCAATGTTGCCACCCTATCTAGATTCCACAGGGATCTTCGAACGGTAGCTGGGCTTTGCTATAGTAGTCGATCGACCATTGAATCGAAATATCCATATCGTAAAACAAACCGAGCCTTTCCGAAAGCGCCGAAGATTAGCGGACGAAATACTCTGAAGACTGGGAAGTCGAATATCGGCCATCGCTTGGCTTCACAACCGGCGGCCAGTGAGCGCAACCTTGCTCGAGACATGCCAAGAAAACCAACCAAAGCTTCTTCGTCCACAACCGCAGTGAAAATCACCGGTCCTCGGATTCTCCCGACTTCCACCACGAATGCCGCGCGTGTGCGGTGTATCGTTGTTCCTCCCCTAACCACGGCAAATCCCGTGAAGAACTCCGGTACCCTAACCTAGTTCCTCCCAGACAATTGCGAATCGTCGGGGCGAAACTCTGATCGGAGGGTTGTTGTTTAACGTGCGCGCGGACGGTGGTAACCGACGAGCTAGCTCCGTATACCTCTCCGCAAAAAACTTCGAGAACTCCCGAGGCTGAAATTTTTCCATGCCCTTTTTGTGCACTGCACCGCACCTCACACACCATCTGTCATGGTGGCCCGAAGCACCGGCGTCGTCGCCGACAGGGGAAGCCGGGGGAGGACAGGTTGCATCGTCATCTTCGGGCGTGGTTTGGTGTGCGAGGAGGCTCGTGGAGATGGCTTTCCAGGGTGGTTATCGAGGTATCGAATCTCGACGGGTGTGGACGTTCCCCGACCGCGGACGGCGGACGTGGAGTTCTCGCTTCGTGACGGATGGAAGTCCTCATCTGACGGGCCGTGAAGTGGTTGATGAGACTGCTGACGAGCAAGCCGAAGGCTGGAGATGCAAGATGCAAAGGTTGCAATCGTCAGGGTCTTCGGGTGGAGGGCTTGTCATGACAGGAGAGGTGGCCGATGACGATGCAACGGCAACGATGAAAAGAGCATGAGTTGGTCGTACTCTTGAATGATTCATTTTCGTTCGGTCGATGGAGGATGGACCTTCATCCATCCATCTCCACTCTCCGTCCACCTCTCCCTCGCTCCTCGAAGAAGTCGTTGAACGGACTTTCCGAAGAAGGGAGGGGGTGAGCCCTCGATCAAAGAGCAAGTCACCGAGGAGGATCGGCTGAATCACATGACTGTCCAATCCCGAACATGTAGAAAAAGGGCAATCGGACAGACATTACATTAATCAGACGTAAAATATGTACGGCATATTTCCCTCTAGCTTCATCGAACAATCCCACCCCCAAAAAAGCGGCCGCGAAGCCCGAGCGTACGTCGAAAGAAGCAATTGAATCACAGTCGCACAATCTGTATAAGAGCATTGTGCAATAGTTCGACATCGTACTTTCACCGCAACGATTTGAACTCCATCACCTTGACTCTCACCAGAATCCACTCATCCCATGCGGCACAGCTTTCTTCTCACGTCTTGAGGATCCCCTTCAAGATATCCCCCAGTTCGGCAACCTATTTCACCCGATTCCGTTAGCTTCCTGTTCACCCCAAACTCCACTCAAGGTTAATGACGACTTACCACAGGCGGGAACATGATAGAGAAGTGATTCCCCCCAACCCCTTCCAACCCGATACCCTTCCCCACCAGCCCCTCCCAACCCCCGTCGTCGAACGACTTCCTCTTGCCGGTCAACCACTCTTTCGCCTTCATCATGTCCTCGTCGACCTTCTCCATGCCGGGGACCCAAGCGTTCCTCGCCTCCTCGTCGTCCTCCAGAACCCCGTGCTCGGCCCAGATGGCGGTGACGGTTCGCAGCCTCTCTCTCTCCTCGTCCGAGAGGGGGCGGTAATCCCAGTGCTGGAACGCATCCGTGATTTTCACGAAATGCGTCCTGGTGTGGCCCTTGACGTCTCCGACTTCCTTGCCCAGGCCTTTGAAGATGCCGGCTTTCTCGAGGAGATCCAGACTAGCGTGGGGTAAAGGGGGTAAAGTTCCGGGGCAGGGGCTGTCGATCATGATGAGTTGTTCGATTTCCTCTCCCGACTCGAGGAGCTGTCGGGAGACTTCGTAGGCGTGGACGCCGCCCAGGGACCAGCCTGCGATCGTGTACGGTCCTTTGGGCCGCAAACGGCGGATTTCGCGGACGTAGAGCTCCGCTATCGCTGCGAAGGAGAGGTTGAAGGAGTCTGGGTTCTTGTGGAAGGGGGAGTCCATCGCGTAGACTGCGAGGGAGGGGGAGAGTTTGGGGACGTGGATGTAGGAGAATAGCGAGCCGGAACCGTCGGGGAGGAAGAAGAGGGCCTGAGGGGAGGAGGAGGAGCCTTGCAGGAGCATGGAGACGATGGTTGAAGGAGGCACGGGGGTTGGGGATGCGCTTGTGGAGAGGTCGCTGCAGCCTGAGTCGGAGTCTGCGGCAGGGGATGGGAGACTGGCTGGGGTGGAGGATGAGGAAGAAGTCGTGTCGCTGCTGGTGCTGTCGCTTTGTTCCCCATCGAGGGCCGTGACGATGCTGGGGATCGTGGGGTTGTCGTAGAAGAACCTCGCGCCGAGATCCTCCCCCGTATCCGATTGGAATTTGGAGGTGATGCTCAGCATCAGGATCGAGTCGACGCCGAGTTCGTTGATGGTGTGCGCAGCTTGCACTTCGGTGCTGTCCACGCCAACTTCGTCTGCGATCAAGTCGAACATCAACTGTGAGCGACCTGCGGAAGAGGTGTCGTTCGAGGCTGGCAGGTTGTCGATATGCAACTCTGGGCCTTTCTTCTTCCGTTTTACCGGCTCAGCTGCCGGTTTCGATGCTTCTTTGGGTGCGCTCTTCGGCTTTGACGAAGCCTTCGGAACATTGGTCTCCACTTTGGACGACAAGAAACCTTTCAAAGCACCGATCGTCTCGCATTCAGTGAAGGTCGAAATCGGTAGATCGGTACCGGTCCTATCCTTGAAGCGATTGAGAAGAGAGATGGACAGGATCGAATCGATACCCAACTCCGAGAGACTGGTATCATCGGTAAGATCACCTACCGCGACGTTGGTCTCGGAGGAGATGTCTTCCAGCACTCGTTCGAATGGATCCTCGGCAATCGCCTGGATGGAACTGTGCAATTCTTCCGGCTCTGGGGGCTGACTTGCAGCGGATGGAACCTTGGGCGTCGCAGGGGTAGTGGGCTTTGACACTTTCGGACGACTGGTCTGGAGCCAAGGCTTGGGTTTCTCCGGAGCATTGGACCGAACAGCAGGTGCATTGCTCACATTCTTTGGAACCTTGAGCAAAGTCTGGAGCGACGAGCGCTTGAGTTTGTGAAACTTCAATCCTCGGCATGATCCGATGGTGCGGCCTTCGAACATGATGCTCACGTTGCCACTGAAAACGTTCGAACCTTTCTCGGAACGCATGCGTGTGTGGACGATGTATTTCTGGCCTGGAGCCATGGACTCGGCCAATTGAAGGCTCCTCCAGCCGCTTGCGATGAAGACAGTATCATGAGATACCTTGGGGCTCGAATTGAGAACAAAACCCGCCATGTGCATGAGAGCATCGAGACAGTGAGGTCCTGGACTTCCATTCTCGTTCTTTGTACCTTCCGGAATATTAAGCTCCGCCACAGCTTCGTCTTGTTCGTAATCCAGATGAATACGGTTGATGATTTGATAGTCAGGCCCGTACTTGACGATTGCCGACGCAAACAGTGAATAAATCATTTCGCGGTGCATCGTGTTCACCTGTCTCTTGTCACCTTCACAGAATGAATCGATTCTGGACTGTACAAGATATTCCTGCTCGGCCCAGTCCGACTTCCATCGGTCCGTGTCCCCGATCGCGAGCGAACATTTGCAGTGCTCTACTTCAGCGGCGCCATCGGACGTAGCAAACGACACTTCGATGCCACCGGCCGCGGTCCAGTTGACGTCGACAATCAGGATGGAATCCTCAGTTCTCGAATTGAGAGTGAGAGGTGATATAATATCCATGTTGAGCAGACCGAGAGGCGGGCAACTACCTTGAACTTCGCGCAGGGTGTATGCCGCAGCTTGGTAAGCCAAATGTGCATAGACCGAACTGGGGCAAAGACCGATACCTTCGATCAGATGACCGTTTATCTTCTCGACCAGCTCCGAACTCAGTAAATCGCAAACCAATCGAACGTTCGCTTGCTTCGAGTCGATATCCGACCTATGCAGTCGATGGAAAGGAGCCAGCTGTGGGTTGTTTTTCGGAGCGGGTATTTTGGCAACGGTAGCCTCTCCCTTGTTCAGCCTCCAGCTGTTCTTGTAAGGTATCCAGTGGTTCTGGAGTTCGAAGGCATATCGTGGAAGGTCGATGACGGAGAGCGCATCGAAGTGTCCCTTATGGTACTCGTTCCAATTAACGTTGATTCCGAGATTAAACAGCTCCGAGGTGATTCTGGACATTGATTTCCACGGATCATCATTCCTTCGGAGAGTGTGCAGGATCTGTGTTGGCGAGACGTTGAGGGTAGAGCTGATCATGGAGCCACAAACTGGATGGGTACCGACTTCAAGCCAGGTGATGTTATCGAGCGATCCGAAGTGCTTCACTAGATCCTTCAGAGCATTGGAGAACTTGACGGGTTCCAATGTCTGCGAGGGCAAGTACTGGTCATCGAGTGAACTCTCGCTTTCGACGATCTGACCGAGCAATGTTGATGCCATGGGGATCTTGGGTTTCTGGAAAGTGATGCTCTTACTCAGCTTCCGCAGACGATCGGCGGCATGCTTCATCTGCGGTGAGTGAAACCCGAATCCGACTTGGACGGACTTGCATGGGATATTCAGTTTGGTGAGCTTCTCTGTCAGCTGAGACAGGTCCGCAGCCGGACCACTCACAACATGAGAAGAGGGTGCATTATGGCAAGCAATCGCACAGTTCTGCAGCTTCTTCTCCTTCAGCACACCTTTCAAGTCGTCGATGGTGCTCGAAACCGACAGCATGCCGTACTCACCGACTATGCAAGATTCTTCGATCGACATTGCGCGATTGCCGACGAGGTAAAGGGCATCTGCTTCGTTGAGAACACCGGCAGCGACGAGGGCAGCATATTCGCCAATGCTATGACCCAAAACAGCATCCGGTTGGATTCCCCAAGCAGCGAGCGTCGCAATCAGTGCCAGCTGGATGGCTGTGATTGATAGTTGAAATTTGGCTTCGGTGAAGGTTTCCGGGCTCGACTCTTCGCGGATGAGATCGATGAACATGGGCAGTCCCAGATTCTGGCAGATGCCTTCATACATGACCAATTTGTTCTTGAATGTCGCACAGGTCCTGAAGAGCTCTTGTGCCATCTCTACGTGATGCGAGCCTTGACCCGAGAATGCAAAGACTATTCTCCGTTTCTCCCGACTCTGACTAGGGATCTTTTCGGCGGTCACATCGCGTTGCAAGGCCTCGATCAACCTGGTCGTACTGTGAGCGATGTACGATGTTCGTATGTCATGGAGCATCTTGCGGGCTGACATGGTGTATGCGACGTCTGCGAGTTTGATTTCTTTCCGCTTCCGGAGGGTATTCAAAAGTCTCTTACGATTCTCCAGGAACGATTTCTTGGTTCGTCCGGAAACGACAATCACATGGCTCGATCGGATATCCTCTTTCCTTGGCTCTTCAAGTGGTGCGTCTTCGATGAGCATTGCCGTATTACCCCCGGAGGCGTTGAAACTGTTCAGGAAAACACGTCTCGGACGTGCTTCTCCTCGGACAAAAGGATGGACATCTTTGTTGATGGCGATGGCCTTCAGGTCATCCGCGGAGAATTTGGAGTTGATCTTGTCCCTTATACCGATGTGTGGTGGTATGGCATCCCGCTGCAACATGGTGATGACTTTGACGAAGGAGTTGATGCCAGCTGCTGCCTCACCGTGGCCCACATTTGATTTGATAGAGCCGACGTGGAGCGGGTTATCGGTCTTTCGATTTCGACAGAATACCTGAGCGACGGAAGAGAGCTCGGCGGCATCGCCAGCCTGTGTTCCCGTTCCATGCATTTCGATGTAATCGATCTCGTGAGGGTTCACGCAAGCGTCCCTCAACACCTGTCGCATCACTTTGGCTTGAGCTGCACTGTCAGGACGAGTGATGGAGGCAGCGAAGGCGGAATGGTTGGTGGCGCAGGCTTTGATGACGGCCAGGATGTTGTCATGATCTGCTCGAGCATCCTGAAGACGTTTCAAAACCACCGAGCCGACACCTTCACCTCGGCAGTATCCGTCTGCACCGTCATCGAACGTCTTGCACTGGCCGGTCTTGGACAGGAAACCACCTTTGCCGAGTCCAGCGTACATGTCGGATCCGGTGATGATGTTGGCACCTCCGGCCACGGCCAAGTCGCACTCTCCCGATTTCAGCGATTGGAATGCGAGCTGAATGGCCAATGCGCTGGAGGAACAGGCCGTGTCTACGGACATGGAGGGGCCTTCCCACTTGAAGTGGTAATTCATCCGGCCAGGCCCGAACGCACGAACTCCTCCGGAAACGTAATAGATGTCGACATTTTGACAGGCATTCGTCTCTCGATAATCATCGATGGTCTGGCCCCAGAAGGTACCGATGCGCTCGGATTCGAAGCTCGGTAGAGTATTGGGTGAGTAGCCAGCCATCTCGAGGGCTTCGTAGGTGGTCATTAGGGCCAATCTTTGCATCGGGTCTGTTTGACTAGCTTCCCGAGGAGACATGTTGAACAGTCTTGCGTCGAATTCTCCGGGCTTCTCGATGAAACAGCCGTAAAGAGAGTTAGTCGTGTTCGGGCGTCGACCTTCAGGATCGTAATGATCGCTCACGTCGAATCGATCGCAGGGAATCTCGCTGCAAGTGTCTCGGCCATCACGCAGCAGTTGCCAGATCTCCTCCAACTCACTCGCACCGGGGATTCTGCTGGATATACCGACGACGGCGATGTCATCGGCGGCGGGAAAAGCTTCCATGTTGGGTGACTCGGATGACTTCGCAACCTCGACCTCGAGGCCAGCCTGCCGAACAGTCTTTTCCACCACCGCCGAAACACGATCTGGGCCGATGGGGAAGATGATGGCATGAGAGCAAGTTTCTTTCAGTAGTTCTGGGAAACGCCCGAGGACGGTACCCCATCTGAAACACTTGTTGAGCATTTCATCCATGCAGTGAAGCAGGAGAGACTTTAGATCGGGAGCGTCGACAGGTTCGCCCGTGTGAACGGAGATGAACCTGAGCCCTTTTTTGATTTCGTAGGAACTCCAGATAGTTTCACCGGCGAGAAGGGCAGTGAGATCCGGCGACCACAGATGAGAGGCATGGTAAGCAGCATTGATGGGAGTGTTGACCCTCTTGGCCTTTCGGAGAGCATCTGAAGAATCGAAGTACTCAGCGATCACGGATGGAGGTCCGCTGATGGTGGTGACCGTCTCCGACTCGGCACTGATGTAAGGTCGACGTGGGATGGGAATGTTTCCCTATCGATGAATGTGAGCTCGACGAACCAATGCGTTGACAGCGCGATGATCCCACCTTCGCTGCAACAAAATCTGCGATCAACGGCTCATGATCAGCTTTCGAAAAGCCCGGAGTGACGACAGTCCAGGTCTCTTCTCCGTCATCGATCGCTTTTGAACGATCAACAGCTGCGAACATGAGCCGCATATTAACAACAGCAAGACGAGTGCCGACAGCGAGTATATCAGCGGTCGAATTGCAACATGCCGCTGTGATGGCAGCGATCATGCCATTGCATAACGCAAGGCAGTACGTTGGGTTCTCCTCGTCGGCTTCCAGTACTGATGGGTTCAACTCGTACTCCCTTGGATGCAATCAGCTCGAGTCGTATGAACTGGTGAAACATGGGTGAGAGTGTTACCGCAGGAAGAAGCCGATCTGAGCAACGCATAGCAACACGGGGAACACAGTCACCTGTGGTGAATTGCAAGTCTCATACCACTCGGCAAGGCCAGCGATGGTGGTAAATTTGGGGAGTTTCGTTCGCGATGGTGACAGCGAACGCGCCAGCTCTTGTCGCAGGGCAGAGGCGCAGATTCTGAGGAATGCATCCAAGGATGGGAACTTTTTGGCATCTTCGACGAGTTGTTTGATGGCTGGCACTGGATCGACCGTACCATCGTTGAAGAGTAAGACCTTTGCAGCCATTGTGGACTCACTGCATCGCTCCAGCTCAGTTGGTGGTTTTGGTCTTTTTCGTAGTGAAATGTACCAAAGTGGACCTTGTCCATGAACCTCGATTCCATAGCACGCCAAAAAGCTGGGCCATCGTCGAGGCGTTTCACGTTTCTCAGAGCGAAAGAGCCGTCGTGATACGGAGCGACCGGCGGGCGCACTTCTGCAGCTAAAATGGTGGGGATCGATCGGGCATTCGACGGCGTTCGTCTTTGATTTGACCTCTTTTTCTAGCATGTCAACGGCGCGATATGCAATCGCTGCATCTTTTGAACATGACGCATTCACTTTTCTGACCTGGTGATTGTGGAATGCAGATCTGACGCGATCGCCAGGAACGTACGGTGATCATCATCGAGGTCTCTGAGATACCCAATGTTCTAGGGAAGAGAGAGCTCACGACGATTAATTACCCATACCGCGTGGCGATGGAGTTGGAGACTTTACGTTCGTTTGCTGTGAGGGCGACGGTTAACCTGGCAATCGCCTTGGGCCTCGCGTTGATCGTCTTTGTCGCTCGTAGATTGATCTTCCACCCTCTGGCGAAGTATCCGGGCCCGAAATTGGCCGCGCTGACCTCCCTCTACGAAGACTATTTCGAGGTGTACGGCGATGCGAACTACGATTACATTTGGCAGATCAAGAAACTTCATGAGCGTTATGGTGGGTGTGTTGATGAGTGCCGTCATAGCGTGAGATTGATCTTCTTCAGGCCCGGTCGTGCGCATCAACCCGCATGAGATCCATATCAATGACCCGTCATTCTATCCAGTGCTCAACAGCTTCAAGGGCAAATGGGACAAAGACCCTCATACGGCGCATCAGTTCGCCAACCCACATTCGTCGGTCGGTACAGTTGGACATGATCAGCACAAAAAACGCAAGGCCGCGATCCAACCCTTCTTCGCGAAGGCGAAGATCACCTCCCTCGAACCAGTGATCGTGGGCAAGGCGCTGGAACTTTGTGCTCAGATGCGCAAGTATATTCCAAACCAGACCGTGGTCCCCTTACGACAGGCATTGAAGTGCTACTGCGTCGACACCATCGCCGAGTACTGCTTTGCAAAGTCCGGCGACATGCTGGCCCAGCCTGATTTCGCATCTGCCCATTGGGCGGATTTTGCAAAGGGGCTCGACGCTGGCGCCCGGCTCAGATACGTACCCAAGTGGTTTCTTCCCACCGTCAAGGCCGCGCCCGCGTGGATTCGTGCGAGCATCGGCCCCGGGATAGAGTACTTCGAGCTCTGGCATGAGGATGTCAAGGGCAGCGTGGACCACGTGGAGAATAAAGCCGGGGCCGAGGCCAACGAGGTTGCCGAACATCGCACCATCTTTCACGAACTCATTAACAGTCCCGTACTCGGACCCGAGGATAAGAGCAGGTTGAGGTTGGTGCAGGAGGGTGCAGCGATGATCGGAGCTGGAGGTGAAACCACTTCGCAGATCCTGGGCAATGTGCTGTTCGGCTTGATGGAGGATAAAAGCAAAATGGACAGACTCAGAACTGAATTGGGTGCGCTGGAAGTTGGAGCGGATGATTCCTTGCCGAGTCTGAAGCAACTCGAAGCGTCACCTTACCTGGTAATTCGAGTTCATGAAGACCTCGTGATAGTTTGGCTGACTCGAAATAGACCGGATGCATCAAAGAAGGGCTCAGATTGCGCACGGGTAAAATCGGTCGACAGCAGCGTGTGCCGGTGGGTAATTCCATCTTCTACAATGAAATCGAAATCAAGCCTGGAGTGAGTGTAACACTTTTCCGATGCGGTGAACTCTACTGACCGTATGACCAGACCATCTGCTCCATGACACCCGTCTTCTCTCAGATTGATCCGGATGTGTTCCCCGATCCGCACTCTTTCCGACCAGAGAGATGGGTGGACGTTTCGGAGGACGAACGTTCTCGCATGGAGAGCTACATGGTCCCATTCTCCAAGGGAACTCGCATGTGTACCGGTATGAGGTATGTTCAAACTCGGCATGTTCTAGGTCGAATTCTCAGCTGACTTGGCCGTGGTCAGTCTCGCGATGGCCATGATGTACATCGGCATAGCAGCGATTGCACTTGAACTCGATATGGAGCTGTATGAAACGACGGCATGGGACAACGAGATGGCAGTTGATGCCGAGAAGCACTCGCCGTTGAAGGCTTCGAAGGGATTGAGGGCCATCGTAAAGGCAAGCCGCCGATAGCTTAGTTTTCAGATAGTTACCTCAAACGTAACTGTGCGAACCTTATTCTTCCGGACTCGGGGGGCTTCTTTCGGCAAAAATTTCGAGACATGAGAAGTTCTTCGGATAGGTAAGGTACGTCTCATGTATCGGTTGGTTGGAGACCATGCTAAATGGTGGAGCATCAAAACCCCTCGGTCCATAGCAGTGTGGTGGCATTTATGTACTTCTTTCGTTGCACCGACACCAAGTAGCTTTTCCCAATACCTCTGCATCCTCGAACATTTGCCAAACCGAAATGTCTATAGTAGGCACAGGAAAAGTCGGTTCGTTGTTGTCTGCGTTGAAAGATGCAGAACAGGGTATGTTTACGGATGCCGAGAGGAACGACTTGGTGATTCAACTCCGCGAGACGCTCTCCAAGGTCCAAACGCCATGGCAACAGATCCAGAATCTCGTTTGGGAAAATGTCCGTCGATACATGCCGAATGCGCTGCAACCATCAATTTGGCTGACACTCTTGTAGTCCAACAATGCTGCAGCTCTCAAAACAGCCCACGATATCGGTGTCTTCCAGAACTGGCCACGAGATGGAGCAGAAACGCTCAACGTTGAAGAGATTTCTAAATTCATGAAACCGAACGTCGATCAGGCTCTACTGCGTTCGTCACATTCGTGCTGTCCAAGCGATGTATCTGAGTGACTGATGAAATGTACAGGCAAGGTCTTGAACGCTCTCACCTACAGAGGTACCCTGAACAGCGACGGACCGAATACATTCAGTCTGAATGAATTCTCGAAAGCTCTGCGCGAACCGCTCATGGCAGCTTGCCTGGACTACTGGTTCAACTTTCAGATCCCAGCCTTGACCAATCTTCCCGAGTTTCTGCAATCGACCTCTTACAAGCTGCCGACGGATCCAACCAACACAGCATGGAACCTTGTCAGCAAGGATCCCGTGCCTTTCTTCGGCTGGCTTCAGCAACGACCGGAGAAGATGGCGAACTTCGCTCAGACAATGCAATGCTACTCGGCGTCTCAGCCGCCGTGGACGACGTTGTACCCGGTGGAAGAACTGATCAAGGACCACACGGCCGGTTCGCCGTTGGTTGTTGACGTCGGTGGCAGTCTTGGGCACGACATCACCAAGTTTGCGGAGCAGACCAAGGCTCCGGCGGGTTCATGCTACCTGCAAGACAAGCCAGAGGTTATCGAGAAAGCCGAGGTGAGCGGTGGCATCGTCAAGATGGGCCATGATTTCTTTCAGGAGCAGCCGGTGAAAGGTGAATACGAGAATTCTTCCCCGCGAGAAGAAACAGAAAGGCTAATGGTGCGGAACGAACAGGTGCTCGCGCGTACTATCTCCACAACATCCTCCACGACTGGCCGGACAATGAGTGCCGCAGCATTCTAGAGAAACTAAAGGCCGTCTTGGACGCCAAAGTGGGCTCCAAGATTCTTATCCATGAGATTGTTGGGCTAGAGGATGGTGCACGGGATCTGCTGGCATTGGGAGAGTTCACGGTTATGGCAATCCTGGGCGCGCCAGAGCGTACCGAGAACCAGTACCGAGAATTGGTCAACTCAGCCGGACTGAAGGTAACGAGGATATTTTCGCACCCGATGTCTCTGCACTCGATCTTGGAGGTTGAAGCGTGAAGTGCGGCGGAGAAACTACGCAGGTCTTCTTTTGGCCAAATGACGTTCCATTGCGGGGCGGGTCGTTCCGTCCCCAGGTGTTAATCCACGAATCAGATTTACCAGCGCTTCTCAACCGCTACTTCTTCTCCGAATATTAATGCAGCAGGACCAACGTTTCGCTTCGTGTCTTCTGTCGCATTTAATTTGAATCATGGCATTAATAGACATCTTGCATATCGCGATCTATCGAAGCTGCAGGTCAACTTTCTGTGTGGTGATTGATCGACAAGGCGCCAAGGGTGGTGGCCACCTGGTTCGCAGCCTGGGTGGAGACTGATCTAGCATTTGCCGTATATCGACCAGCTCACCACCGTTGATAGCTGGCCGACCACTCTCCGAAAATCGGGCAATGGCGTGAAAAAAGATGGTCATAACCCGATCTTGGCAACTCAGATTTGTTCGGTGGTATGATGGTACCTCTTTCAGATGTTATCCTCCTCCTGATGATAGGATTGACGACGGAGCCAAAACCCTTGCAGTCGAGGAAGCAACCCAGAGAAACACAGCGATCGAGAAATGGGAAGAGATAAACACGCTTCAAACTTCGGACAGTTCCCCCCTTAGTGAGCTTCGGGTCTTTTTAGCATCCCGTTTCGCTACCATGCAGTTGGGCGAGACGGCAGAAAGTCAAACCACAGCCGACTGGCATCGGATCCGATCCGAACCTCTCTCCCTCTCCACGATCGACACTGGGAGGCCTTGCAGATGACGGTTGAAAGCTCGCGCATGGTAAAACAGCACACGGTCGTATTTCGCGTGGCCCATCGTCCGACTATCGATTCCAGGAACACTCGTTGGGCTGCGGGATTGGTGAAAGACGTTTGGTCACAAACATGTGAGAATCGACCGAGGCGTGGCTCGCGGGGTTATGATGTGATGTGGCAGTTGGCAAGAACACATGAAGAAGTAGAAGGAGAAGAGCGGTAGGGCGCACGAGAGTACCACGTCAGCTGTCCGCCTGCGACCATTTCGTCCCCACGAAAATAATGGATGTCATCCCGGACCTCGGCGTAAGCTTTCCTCCTGCCCCAGCTCCGTTATTACGGATCCATTTTGTTGACATCAATCTCGAATCGCTCAGGATACGGTGCGGAGGATATGCCTGGATCCCAAGAATCACGACCTTCTCACCCTCGTGAAGGCTCTCCGCAATGGGTTGGTTTACGGGACGAAGATGCGGTTGCCGCATTCTGCGATGTGAGCAAACCCGAGTCTACCGTTTCCTAGAGACACGAATGGTTGAGACCTTATTTCTCGTCCGAAAGGTTGAGTGTCGTATCCGGACATGGCACATTGAAGCAGCGTGGATCGAAGATATTCCATGCCACGCGTGAGCATGCGTGCAGCTTGGGTCTCTTCGTCCTGCTCTACAAATCCATGATGCTCATCATGAAGCGCCAGCAGGAAGGCAAGCATCGGAATTCGGATCCCTTCTGGGCGGGTCTGCTGGGTGGGTACATCGCCTTCGGACGCTCGCAGGGAGTCGTGCACCAGCAGGTCGTCATGTACGTCTTCACACGCACCATGCTCGCCTTCGCCGCGCTGTATGCGAATGGCAAGAGGAGCTGGAGCGCGAAGGACGAAGCGAAGGAATTTCTGCAAAAGTACTCGTGGCCTGCATTTGCGTCGCTGTCTTGGGCTTCCATCATGTACCTGTTTCGGTGGTATCCCGATCATCTTCCGCCTGGTGCGTGGGTTACGATGCATTACTTGTGAGTTTTTGCCTTTCCGATTCCGAACCTCAGGTGAGATTGACCGCTGACCGGTGCATAGATTCACTGGGTCCGGGGAATGGGACTCTCTGAAGACATTTTTGCTTCAGAAGCCCGGCCGTTGAAGCAAGTGGAGGGATTGATGGTAGTGTGGAATTGACGAACACAAGTTTAATCAGATGTAGAAAACAAACAATTTCGGTTTAGTCGCAACATCAGATGCGACTGTTGTGTATATGTCGTAAGGCAAGTGATCAAATATAAAAAACCAAGTTTCAATCTCTCAAAACCTAAGCAGCAATCTTAACATGCTTCAACTCGACAACAACCTCCCCATCATCATCCACCAACTCCGCCCCCTCATCATCCCAAACCCACTTCCCAACGACCACCTCCCTCTCAGCCAGCACCCTCACCTCCCCAATCTCCTCAACCCTCTTCCCCTTCCCGAAAAGCTCAAACCCCTTCTTCAAAGTCTCAGGATGCACCCTGAAAGCACACCCCAGCTCCCCGGGCACGACCTCCTTGGAATCAAACCTCTCCTCCCTCCTCTCCTTTCTCTTCGTCTTCACCTTTGTCTTCCTCGCCCTCGTCCTCATGTGAGTCCTCTTCCTTTGCTTCTCTTTTTCTTTTGACGGCTGC
>JAOSBP010156767.1:0-20917 GCA_027563825.1 Erythroxylum mucronatum
CCCACCTCAACCCGATCAATTCCTTCCTCTTTACCTCAACCCCAAAGGCAGCAAAATCTTCTCCTTCACCAACCTCGAAGCCACCTCCCCACCATTCCGCAACGCCACCGCCCCTACAACGCTGTACACCGCATGCGCCATGACCACCTCCACCCCGGATCCCATGAGATTATCGCTCTTCTTCGGCTTCCATCGCACGACTTTATCCAGCCCGTACCTGCTCGCCAACGCCGACAACCTCTTCGGTGAAAGGGTGGTGTGTTTCGCGAAATCGGTCACGTTCTCCACTCCCTCCAACGCCGGGTGGTGGAAGATTCCGTCGTCTTCGCCTGCTCCGCCGTCTTCTGAGAGCCAGGACTCGGAGGTTATCGCGTCCGGTCTCTGGGCTGTGGGTTGGTTCAGGAGGGCAAAGGAGGTGTGAAGTTCCACCGTGCGTTTGCCCAGGTAGGCTAGGCGGTCGTTGAAGCCTTGTCGGCCGTGGTCGAAGGATTTGTGGGTTACTGCTATCCACTGGAGATGGGTTAGAGGGAGGAAGAGGTGAGGGCTTGGGAGGAGCGTCCGGCGTGCATACCTTGGTTTGGTCGTCTAAGAGGTCTCGTCCTGCGACGTTGTTGCCTCCTACTTTCATCAACATGCGGTCGAAGACGGCGTTCAGCGTCTCTTGGTCGTTGTTCACCCTCCATGCCGGTTGTTTGGGTTGGGGTCGCAGGCGGAAAGGCATCTTCATCGCTGGAGGGGTCTGGCGGTATCGGGGGAGGTCTGGGTCGGTGGGCGGGCCATCGGGGACTGAGGCGTATCCTGCGGTTGCAGTGAGGGCGACCGCGCGGGAGGTGGTTTGGGTGGGGAGGGAGTTGCGGAGCATGCGCGCGCAGCTCGCGCACATGAATGCAGGTCGGGATGTGGCTTCATGGCTGTGAATCGATGACTTGACTGTTTCGTAGGGAGAGGCTCGAATGAAGTTCAATGGGAGAATTGCGGAGAGTTGGCTTGGCATTCCCGAGGGCTGACCCTGGAGACATATGAGTTTATTGTCTAGCAATAGACTTGGGTAAAGCCATGCTTGGTATTATTATTCAACTTGACGAATATCGTCTAGATTTGGCTTTGAAGATGATGGTCGGTTGAGTAATTTGGTGGTATTCATTTCACCAACTTTAGCTTTCATCTTCAAATACTCTTCCTCCATATCTGCTCTAATGTCTATCAATGCGGAACCATCAAAACCCCCGCAGATCGTGGGTCCAGCTCCACTCGAGGAACTCCTCAGATCTGCGCTACCACTGGGACTGAAATGCAAAGTTCTATACGTCCGCACACCGTCAAAAGCATGTGACGCCTTGTTTTCGGCCTTGCCAGGTCATAAATCGGAGAAAACACGATTAGCCAGTCACTTCCTGACCGTTAGCGTAGATCCGTCGTCGCTTCCTCAGGCCAAAGCCAATGGCGAGTCTCGGGATGTGATATCCTTTGCTGTCGAAGTCTTGGTCTTCACGAGCAAGAGTCTGACCACCATCTTTGTTAGCAAAGTTGATTCGACATCATACATTCCGCGATCAAGGCCATCTCCCATCAAGACTACAGTAACGACTTTTCTGCGTTGGCTGGCTGATCAAGAACTACATAAACGACCGAACAAGAAAACAGTCATTTCCCTGTTCGCAAGGGCGCAGGCACAGTATCTCTTTCCGGGTTCCGCGGACGACAAGAACAAGCATGTCTTGGATGATCGACAGTTGATCAAATGGTGGGCAAGAGTTCTGGATCCAATCATCCCATCAGGTGACTCGAGACAGGCAAACAACGCAGAGTATCAAGGATACCTGACCGTTCCAGGATATACTGGAAATGAACTTCGATCATTCATGCCACCGACAGCTCCTGGCTCTTCCTCACAGCCTCATTGGAGACCAGGCAATCCTCTGATAGAACTTGGAGCTGCCAGGGGTATACCAGAGCATGCGCCACCACGATGTCTATTGCCAAGGTTTCCTGACGATCCGAAAGCACGATTCATGGACGACCTGGATGAGGAGATTGGAATATCGCAAGAGTCACAGATCACAGCCAGTCCTTCCAAACGGAAAAGTGGCGTATGGAGCTCAGTAAGAGATCTTGATCAGTTCTGGGAAGCGATGGAATTCCGTCAAGAATGCTCATCTGGTCGAGCTGTGGGCTTCCTTTGGGTGGTAATTTCTCCCAACCTGGCTGATACTCAGACGAGTACGCCAACACAAAGCGAGACCGACAGATTTCAAGAAAGCCAGACATCCGCAGATACTACGCCACCTCAGGCAAAGCGAAAGGTTCCGAAAGAAGAAACGAAAAAGAAACATAAGAAGCTGACTGGTCCCATAATTGCAAGACAGCCACGTTTGAAATCATCTGGCTCTATGACATCTCAACCAACAGATTCAACAACGTGCAAGTCGGGTGTCATCGTGACCAAAGATGGATACGACAAGGCAATGCAGACTTTGCTCAACCTCGACTTTTCGAACCTCGATATCGCTGCTCGCTCGACAGCCAAGTGGATCGCTGAAGTGACGGGTAGCTGTGGCTTGCGTGGCGATTTCGGCAGGGAGATAAGTGGGACAGCAAAAGCTGAGATTCAGTCGAATGCCGGAGCTGTAGGTGACGCTGCACCGGTGAATGATCTGGGCGGAATGGTCAGAAAGAAACGCAAGGCTACCGACGGTGTTGTCGGTGAGGATCCTGGGACGAATGGTCATACCAGCGAGTCAAGTCCGGCGACAGTCCCTGCTGTGAATGTGCTCAGCGGAGGACTTGTTCGGAAGAAACCCAAACCGGTACCTTCCTCATGATTTCATCTTTGCCAGCCATACCGCTGTTTGCCATAATGTATGTAATATCAATCATCAAATTATCACGAAGAATAAGATCATCAACAACAACCTCAAACAACCCCCAAATTTCCCTCCCTCCCCATTCTCCCCTTTACGAAGCTCGACACAACCTCCCATCCCCCCTCTCAACCCACCTATCACTCCCCACCCCAGTCCGCGCATAAAACACCTGAAGAGGATCATACCTATCCTTTATCCCCAAAAGCCTCCCATAATTCTCCCCATAAAAATCCTCCTTCCAATCCGGATCCCGAAAATCATTCTCGTTCACGTACGCCCCGCTCTCCGGCGCCACTTCCTTGAGCAAAGGCACCAACTCCTCCGTCATCTTCTCCGCATCCCTTACCATCTCCATCCAAGCCCCCGGATCAAAACTCCAGGGCGTGGTTATGACCGTGTGAGAGAGGGCTTTGCGCCAGGCGGGGTTGACGGAGTTGAAGAGCCCCTTCCCTCCCCCTGCGACGGCTTCGGAGACGTTGAGCGCGACGACGGTTACTGCCCCTCCCCTTTCAATTATCTTTCTATACGCGAGGGAGAGCGCGCGGTTGTTCTGCGCCACGGTTTTGCGGGGGATGAGTCTGCTCCCCAACTGGGTTGTGCCCACGGGGATTGGGGGGAGCATGGAGGTGTAAGCTTGGAGGTAGGTGGGGAAGGTTTGGAGGGTGGAGTTGTGCGCGATGCCCAGGGAGGTGAGTTTTTCGGTGAAAGGGCTGAGGAGCTGGGAGAGTTTGGTTGCGGGGATGTTGGGTCCGATGGCTGGGGTTAGGGCGAAGCTGGAGTTGGTGAGGAAGTGAAGGGACATCACCCCTGCGTCGACTATGGAGGGGAGGAGGGAGTTGTAGAATTCTGCGGCTTGCCAGAATTTGGATTGAGGGATTCCCGCGGAGGAGAAGGTCAGGTTCATGGCTGAGGTGGGTGCGTCCGGGTGGGCTTTGACGGTCATGGAGAGCACGACGCCGTAGGTTCCGCCTCCGCCGCCGCTGAGGGCCCAGTAGAGGTCGCGGTTTTGGGTTCGGGTCGCGGTGCGGAGTCGGCCTGAGGCGTCCACCACTTCCCATTCGAGGACTTGGTCGGCGCCGAGTCCGACTGTTGAGGAGAGTGTTGAGTGCCCTGCGCCTTGGGAGTAGCCTCCGGCCAGTCCGACGGTGGGGCATTCGCCGCCGACGACCATGAGGTTTTGCTTGTCGGCTACGGCGTAGGCTTCGAACGCTTGCACCCCGGCACCCATCTTCATCGCGTTGCCGGAGTAAAAGGGGGATTTGTAGTCGAAGATGCTGATGTTCTTAAGGTGATGCGTCCAGATTCCAATCGCACCGCTACCGGTGGATTTGCCGTTGTAGTCGTGACCGGTGTTTCTGATGACAACCCTGATGTTGTGTTTTTGGACGAACTCGAGGGTTCTTGCAACATCGTTGGCATTCTCAATCTTGACAGCGTAGTCGACATATGTCCCCATCACGCATCGTCCCTTGACCCCATTGAACGGATCACAGCTCCTGTTTGCGAACAAGGGAGCCATGACGGATGATGACGAGTTGTAACTAGATCATGTTAGCTTCTGAACATCATGTGTGAATCCGGTTTCGGGCACTTACTGAACTTCTGGCCAAATCCATTCGGACTGCAGGGTCTTGCACCGCGCAGCATTATATCTTCCATATTGCGAGTTGTGACAGGGAGCTGCCAATGGAATAGTTGCGATCAACTTACCTCCTACCGTCTTGTTGAATTGGTCGAAGACTTCAGTCGAAGGCCAACAGGAGTCTCCAGGAAAACATCTGCATTGAGAAGTTCCTGCAGATGTTGCCTGTGATAAGCTGTTGAGCAACGAGAGCCAAGTCAGGCTCAGAAACAATAGAATCAGCATTTTCAACTTTTCACGGCGGCCGTGGTGTAACTTTGATCAAAGTCAGATATGGATGCATCGAAGAGTTTGCCTCTTCAAAAAGTATATATGTGAATGCGTTGAGTAAACCTCTTGACAGTTTAGCTGCTCCACTTCCTGCAGGGCTGCCGATCATGTACACCGTCTGCACTCTGCAGCCTCCTCCAGCAGGGCAAAAGTCTATGTACGAGGATGCAATGCACCGCGATTACTCGAACTTTGAGCTTATCTCCAGAGATTACTCAACGATTGTCTCAACATGGATCCCCCTGGTACAGATCTTTCTCTTGGCAGAGCCATAATCAATTTCCATGATACTTTCGTTAAAGTCAAGATTTTGCGTAACGAATGCATACCTGGCGAAGTTACACAGTTTATCCTGGGCTGGTACGTACGGCCATTTCAATTTCACCTTTGAACGGCCGGAGAAGTGATATTGATGAGTGCAGTGCTACTACATGGAACCGGATGCCATGTTCTACAGCAAAGTTCAAACGAATCAATCATTACCAGGCAACTAGGACGAGCCGAGTAAAGCTTGAGTGAGAGGATGACAAGACGGAAAAAGGCAGCCAAGATGTTTCATCATTTGCATGTGGGTATTTTTGCATTTCACTTTTTACGTTGTTATGCGTGGTATCTCCAAATTCGGCTCGAACTTTCGGCCGTTGCCATCATCATCAACGCTGATGGACTTGAACCCGTCATCAAACTCGATAAACATTACAATGTCGCCGCCCAGCACACCCGTGTCTTGCGGCAACGCAGATCTTTGTGGTATCATGACCAATCCCTGACCAGCTCCCTCATGCCAAAAGAACCCATACATTCGTAAGAATTTTGAAATAGAAATTGCACATCAGACATTACGGTTAACGAATTACTGAGATCAGCCCATCAAATTCTTGAACAAGGCTTGGATGAAGTCTGAGACCGTCGCGACGAGCTGTGAAAAGGTTCAAGTTAGCATTTGGAACGTTGAATCAGGGACTCGAGATTGGAAAACTTACCGGTGTAGCATCGTCGATCAACTCGGTCGTCTGGGTGACGAAGGTGGCACTCAACAGCTCCTCGGCGTTCTTCAAGAGCACCATGATGCCCTTGATGCTGTCAGGGCTGATCAGAGGTAGAACTGCGTTGACAATGCCTTCGATGTCGATCTTGTCCAAGGATTTAAGAAGTGGGTTGATGGCGTCGATGAGACTGCTGAAATCGATCTTGCTCAAAGGTCCGCTAATGCTCTGGATCAGTGGTGTTGCAGAGGTGATGAGAGACGAAGTGTCATTGACGAATTGCGGAGTGAGCAAGTCCTCTGCGTTGTCCAACAATGACACGATGCCCTTGATACCGTCCGGAGTGAGGATCGGCTCAATCGCTTGGAACACGGCAGGCAAGTTGATCTTGGTGAGATCGTTGAGAATTGGAGTAATCTCCTTGACGAGACCAACCAAATCGATCTGCTGCAGCTGTTTGAGTAGAGGCTCGACCAGGTTGTTGACCAAATCAGGAAGATCCAGAGTATCCAGAGCCGTGATAAGCGGAACTGCACCGCTGATGATTGTCTGGGTTTGGTTGACAAACTGAGTAGACAGCAAAGCTTCGGCATTCTCCAAGAGTCCGACAATGCCCTTGATGCTTTCTGGGGTGAGGATAGGTTCAATGGCATTGAACAGGCCCACAAGATTGATCTTGGAAAGCTCGTCGAGAAGTGGGGAAACTTGAGCAAGCAAGCCCTTCAGGTTCGCCTGACTCAACTCTTCGATAAGAGGCTCCGCACCGGCGATGAGGGTCTGGGTCTGTGTGACGAACTTGGACGTGAGGAGAGCTTCGGCGTTATTGAGCAGACCAACAATACCCTTGATTTCGTCGGGTTGCAGAATTGGCGACAATGCATCGATGACTCCAGCCAAGTCAATCTTGTTGAGTTCGGCGAGCAATGGCGAAGCAGCGGTCAAAAGATTCTTGATGTCGGTCACAACAGTAGGAGTCAACAAGTCCTCTGCATTATTAAGAAGTCCGACAATGCCCTTGATCTCATCGGGTTGCAAGATAGGAGACAATGCGTTGATCACTCCGGCCAAGTCAATCTTGTTGAGTTCAGCAAGAAGTGGGGAGGCTGCGGTCAAGAGGTTCTTGATATCCGTGACAACTGCAGGAGTCAACAAATCCTCGGCATTGTTGAGAAGAGCGACAATTCCCTTGATCTGGTCAGGCTGCAGGATCGGAGACAAGGCATTGATCACACCGGCCAAGTCGATCTTGTTCAGCTCTTGAATAAGTGGCGATGCGTTGGTAAGGAGGGTCTTGATATCATTGACGGTGCTGTTGGTCAATAGATTTTCGGCATTATTGAGCAAGGTGACCAGTCCTTCAATTTCGGGCTTCGTGAGTAAAGGCGAGAGTGCATCAAGTACACCTTGCAGATCGATCTTGCTCAACTCTTGGATAAGAGGTTCGGCGCCAGAAATCAATGTCTGCGTCTGGTTGACGAACTTGGGGGTCAAGAGAGCCTCTGCATTCGCGAGAAGGTCCACAATACCCTCAATCTCCTCCTTCTTGAGGATAGGTGATAGGGCTTGGATGACGCCTGCCAGGTCAATCTTGTTGAGTTCTTGGATAAGCGGTGCGGCGTCGGTCAAAAGGGTCTTGATATCGGTGACGGTGTTATTGGTAAGGAGGTTCTCGGCGTTGTTCAGAAGTGTGACTATTCCTTCGATTTCGCTCTTCTGTAGAATGGGCGAAAGGGCTTGGATAACACCGGCGAGATCGATCTTGTTGAGCTCCTGGATGAGAGGTGCTGCACTGGTCAAGAGGTTCTTGATGTCGGTAACCGTGTTGTTGGTAAGCAAATTCTCGGCGTTGTTCAAGAGGGTCACGATGCCTTCAATTTCACCCTTCTGCAAGATTGGCGACAGGGCTTGGATGACGCCGGCGAGGTCAATCTTGTTCAATTCTTGGATGAGAGGAGCGGCGCTGACGAGCAGGCTCTTGATGTCGGTGACGGTGCTGTTGTCGAGGAGATTCTCAGCATTGTTTAGCAAGGTAACCAAACCCTCGATCTCTGGCTTGGTGAGGAGTGGCGAAAGAGCGTCCAACACTCCAGCAAGGTCGATCTTGTTGAGTTCCGCAATCAACGGAGATGCGTCCTTGATAAGAGACGACGTCTCGTTAACGAATGAGGGTGTCAGGAGATTGTTCGCGTTCGTCAACAGAGATTCAATGTTCTGAATGTTGTTTTGCGAAAGTAGCTCGAAGACGTTCTTCAACAGCTGGCCGAGGTTCACGGAGTTGAGTTGATCTATCAGGCTCTTGAGGTTCAACGAGCTCACGAGTTTGAGGAGTGGTCCCGCTTCCATGACGATGTCACGGAGCATGTCCGGAATCGGCGGCGCGAGTGTCTGGGCCAGGTATGTGAGCGAGTCGTGGAGAGCCTGCAAGAAGTCGGCGTTGAGAAGGTCGGCGAAAGCTTGCAGATATTTGTTGACGTCTTGAATCTCCGTGATAATCTGTAACAAAGGATCGAGAAGCCCAGCGAGTGGATCCAGTGGATTGGTGGAGCTGCTGGATCCGGATGAACTCGTCGTTGTGGTTCCCGGCAGGAGACCACTTACAATGGAGCTGAGGAGGTTCCCACCGCCGGTCGTCGTGGTAGCCGCATTGCTTTGAGCTGCAGAAGTCTGTCTGATGGAAGAGCTTTGTCCTGCTGCTGAATTTTGCCCGGCGGCGGAACTTTGCCCGGCTGCGGAGGTACGGCCGGCTTCTGAAGACTGGCCATCGGCGCGAGAGCTCGTACTGCCAGCGCCGCTTGAGCTTGTTGAACCACCGAGAGGCAGTGAAATCGGAATAGTTTGCCTCTTTCGCCATTGAGGCTTCGCTTGTGCTTCGAGACGCTGGATCTCGAGTTCCTGGTTCCTCTTGAGCAAGCCGTTGAGCTCGGTCAAGGCATCCGTGAGTTCAGAACGAGGGACCAGTACCAGATTATGTTGTGCAAGGATCGTATCGAGATCGAGTCCCTCGGGGAGCTTTGGAACAGAGCCAGAGCCAGAGCCAGGGGCTAAGGTGGAGGCAAACACCCCACACGCGAAAGCGGTAACGGACAAGGATGAGAAGCGCATCTTGAAAATGCAAAGACGATGAACGACCTCCTCTACTGACAAGGATCACCCAAGAAGAGTCCCCCGGAAAAGAATCACAGGATGGCCGAAAGGGAAAGACATGATAGAAGCTGCGGGCGGATAGTTTATGATACATGTCGTTTGAGCCATCGAACGCCTCTTCTTTCTTTCTTCACATGAGATCGGGATAGCGTCGCAAGCCTCGGAGAGCATGGTCGAGCACCGGTTGCAGATCTCATTGGGGAAGAGAGGTCAGTACTCTAACGGGTAGGCACGCTAGATGGGCGGCGTCAGACGCCAGGATAACGACCTAATCGGGATCGAAGACAACATCGGTTCGATCGCACATGAGATGGCGGCGTGGGCGTGCGAGGCCGTAAAAACGTTCTCCGGCCGGCTGCTCGTGCTGCCGGATACGCGCATCGAGCAGCGCAGGACGGAGAGGCAGAGCCCGTGCTAGGGCCGCCGCCTGGGAACGCGCAAGTCACCAAGTTACTCTTGGGTCCTATAGGAGACGCCACCGAATCGTTTCGCGTGGCCGTGGCTCAACTGCTCGTGAAAGATTGTGGAGGTGGAAAGCTTGGTATACTGCAAAACGCCTCGGTGCCGTAGGTGGCGCCTTAAGCGATATGCAAGCCAGCAGCCGCTAGCCGCGTGACACCTACATTAGCGAGGATGGAGAAGAGAAATGACGTCGATGTAAAAGAAAATTAGTAGACTCGCTTTCTGATTTCGTTTTTTGAACATGTACCAACGTTGACGGCGACATCTTAGCGCTCACGCGTTCATCGAAGAACGTCACAGGGTAGTTCGAGCACCGCGTCAGCATTCCATGATATGCGCCACCGGTCTTTTGTCTACTTCGACCATTCTCCGATCGAGTGACGTCTCTTCAGGAAGAAAATGGTCATCTGTTGCGGCGATGTGGGTAAGGAACAGGACAGACTAACTGACGTCGGCGGAGTTTTGCGGGGAGGATCGACGACTTGGAGTGCCTCGGTGTGGGGTGCAGCGCTGAAAGCTCAGTGTTAGTTGTGTTGGAAACGATGTCATTGTGTCGGCCTTGCGTTTGCGGCCCTACATGTAGTGTAGTATCCGGTCGCTGGCACTCTGGGAATCGTGATCAGTCAATGCCGCTCTTCTGTCCCAGCGAATAATGACAACTGAGGGGTCCAGCAATAGATTCAGTCTGAGTGCAGTTGGTGCAGCAGCAGTATCCTTTCTGCCAGACAGTATCACCGGAGCCTCGGGGTCCAACGAGAAGACTGCCCGAGATCCTGTCGCCAGGGACGAGATGAGCAGTACCGGTGCTGCAGCCGCTCCACAGCAGGAGATCATGAACGAGAAGATCGGACACGATGATGCAAGCCCTGCTGCGGACAATGTCAACAACGATGAGATCAACCGGGAGTCGGGTGCATCCATGGAACATGATGTCCCTCGAAGTGAGACCGGAAGTACTGCAGGGCTCACAGCTGGACAAGGCAATGCCGAGAACGAGAAGGCTGGTGCCGGTGGTGCCGGAGCTGCAGCAGGCGCAGGTGCTGTTGCTGGAGCCGCCGCTGCTGCTCCCCTTGGCAAGAGGCAGCGATTGAAGAACCGAGTCATGCAATACATGCCATCCGACGAAACGCTCTACGGACCGAACCCGGAGGGAATCCCTCTCAACAAGAAGCAGAAGGCCAAGAGACATTGCGGGAAATGGTGGTGGGCGCATTTGATCGCATGGATCATCATCCTGGCCATAGCCTTGCCACTCCTGTGAGTTTTCGAGTTACGGTTTGAAGAGAGATGAGAATATACTGACCCACCTTCCAGATTCGAGGTCATCATTCCCGCAATCGTGCAAGACATCGTCAGCAGTCAGAAGTTGCCTGTCATCAATGGTACTTTGCGAGCCATATCGCCAGGCACGATCGAGATTTCCTTGAACACGACCATAAATACCGGTATCCCTGCCAGGCTCGGTAGCTTTCCGCTGCACTTGTACGTTACGAATGGAACTGATCAGCCGTTTATCAACCTCACTCTTCCCGGCCAACACATCAGCCATCACACGCCTGTGACGGTCACGAATCAGTCAGTCCCGTTCACCAACGAGACCGAAGGAATTTGGTGGTTGAACCAGCTGTACGACGAAGAGGAGGTCGAGCTCAAGGTGGCAGGACACCCTCCAATTTTCCTTGGAGCTCTCCACTACCACCCGCACCTGACGAAGACGTTGAAATTTCCAGGTCTTAACCAGTTGAAAGGAATCGCTATCCAAGGCTTGCAGCTGATCTATCCTGCCCTTCCCAACGGTTACAACATCAACGGAACCCTCAACATCCCGAATGCGGGTGTTCTCGGATTGGGTCTGGGTAATATTTCATTCAATTTGATGTCTGGTGAGGTCAATCTTGGACTGGTCCACCTCTACGATGTCACTCTGCAGCCTGGCAACACTTCATCTTTCTTCGAAGGAGAGCTGTACTTTGATCGTCTTCTCAATAATATTGGCCCGATCCTTCAGAGTCAGGCCAACGCATTGGGCAGTGGCAACATTCAGCTCAACGCGACCGGAAATTCGACGATAATCAACGGTGAACACATCGAATATATCGAGAGAATTTTGAACCAGAAGACATTGTCACTGGACATTTCCGTCATCACCCTCTTGAGCGATGTCATCAGTGGTTACGCTGGCGCTGGCAACGCGTCGTTGATCAACGCCTTGACCGATGTGTTCAACAACAAAACTCTGTTCGAAAACATCAATCACAATTGGGATCCACCGTTATACTACGCCAACGAAAGTCGGATTGCGACAAATGCAAGAATGAGAAAGAAGAGATCCGAAACAAGGAATGCGGTCATGTGGAATATGTTGAAACTGGGAATGAACATGAAACGGAGGTAGGCGTCTCACGATGCGGACGCTGATTAATGTCGATTGTTTAATGTGAATGGAGTATAATGATACCACGGGGGTTCAGGTCGGAGGCTTTTTTAATTAATTACTCAGGAACGATCACGCACTGTATGTGCCAACGGTCGGCTTATTTGTCACGATTAGCATCAAAGATATGAAGAAATATCCTTCCTCGCAAAGAGAAACAAATTCAAACACTGCAGAGCATTCATCTCCTCCCGTTTGTCAGATCGTAGTGTCCTTGAAATCACGAGCTCTCCATCTGGATGCGACATGTGAACAATCTCAGCCCCGAAGAATTCATTGCGATTCGGGTTGGACTGTCTTGGGCTAAGAAGAACGTCATTGGCGTCGTCAGCACAAGAAGCGGAAGGAGGCGACGTCGAATTAAAGAGTGGACCACTTCTATGCGGGTCTAAAACCTAGGTTGGGGGCGGGTTGAGCCGCTGCACCGGTGTGGAGAATCGTACCTGGTACCGTACCTCGGTGCTGCCACAAGCTTGACCGACAACAAGAACCTGACTGACCTCATTGATGATCGAGCTTCGCATGTTATACGAATGATAGCGGATTGCATCATGACCTTTGACACCATCGATCTCAGCCCCGAGCCATCGGACTTCATCCCGCTCTCGGAACATGAAGCGCAAACACCAGGCACATTCTTCGGTGGCAAACCCGTGCTGCACCTCCACGCCTCAGCCGCCAGATTGAAAATCCCCGACACCTACGTCGCAGCGCAAGCCGATGTACGAAAGCTTGCCGGAATCGAAGGATCCACCACCAACGTCGATGGCTCCGACATCCTCATCGAAGACATCGATGTTTGGGTCAGTTCGAGGTAAGCGGATGCGCAAAGCAAGAGCGTGTTTCCTGTTCCCCAGATTTTCGCTTCCGGGTGGGGGAAGAGGGATTTGGGGGCGCGCGCGTGGGTAAGAAAGAAAAGAAAACCCAAAAGCAAAAAAGGATGAAAGAAGGAACCGATGATCCTCCTCGCATTGGGCACCACACCCGCGAGTGCGCCCACCCGATAGCTCCACACCACCAACTCCTCACCTCCAACCCGCACATATCCGCTGACACACGCGTGTTCCGTCGCGGACAAATAGAGATCTCATCCTCTTTTCGCGAGGACGTTCCTTCGGTCTCGTGATCCGCTACCCGACCATCAGCGTGACCGCGCAGGACGGCTCCGACCTTCTCCTCGAGCTGAACCTGTCGGACTGGAACGTCGATGACGACGACTTCGTCGAGCACATGCACCTGCGCATCGCCGACAGCATCGTAGATCGGTCACACCCGGCGGATGATGTGATCGTCAACGGCGGCGGTGGGGGCGGTGGCGGGACGACGGCGGCGAGAGCGCTCTACAATGCGATCTGGAACTGTCAGAACCTCAACCCGGATCCTGCGCAGGACGACGACAGCGACGAAGACGATGGTGATGGTGACTTTGCCTTCGACGAGACCGCGCCCGGAGCCACGGGTTGGATCACGAGCGAGAACATGGCTGAGTTCATGGACGAGGACGGGAATTTCAGATTGCCTGCGGAGGGATCGGCGGTGGTGGTCGGAAGCGGGGAGGATGGCGATGACCGCAGCTTGGGGGCTGGCGCGGGTAGATCCAGGACCGCTGCCGAGGTCGATGCCGAGGACGGTGCGGCGGGCGAGGAGGACGGGGAGAGCAAGTGGCGGAGGACCGGGTGAAGTGGTTCCAACTACTATCGTCACTTTTCGAACTTCCAATGCTGTGTGTTTTGTGCCTGAAACCCGGGAGCGAACGGTTCCTCGAGATCGACGTATGATGTGCGGAACGAGGAAGAGAGTTGTAGATTTGCACTAAAAGAACGACGGACGTGGTTCCGGCAGGATTTCGAATGCAATGAAAATCCGATAATCGATTGAGACTAGAGAAAGGTACGGATCTCGATTGTGGAGACGTTTTGTCGATTGCGCCTTGTGCCTTCTATTACAATACGCAATTAATGCCTCGGGAATTTCGTATATGTAGCGGTGCCAAGAAACAGCATCACTTATCATCTTTCTCTCATCTAATCATACGAAACCCAATTTCGCGACCAAAAGATAACGATAGGAAAAAACCAGGTATCCAGTCGAACAACATAGTAAATCATCAATCAAATCATGAAAACGTCATCCTGACCCTCCTCCAAGATCAATCCCAATCCCAGCCATCATCCTCTCTCGCTCCCTCTCCGCGTCCCTCTTCTCCTCTCCCTCCTCCTCCTCTTCAGCGCCCTCTCGCACCTCCTCTTCCTCACCCACCATAGTGTCATCGTCCCCCTCCTCCTCTTCTCCTTCTTCTTCTCCTTCCTCCTCCTCCTCTTCTTCCTGCCCCCCTCCGAAAACCCAAGGCAACATCGGGCTCGCCTCCCTCCCCATCCTCACGTACCTCCTCGACTCGGGACTGCGCAGATCGAAGCTCACGTCGCTGTTCATGCGCCGCAGCATCATCACATTCCTGAGCATCGAGCGGGCTGGGGGGTTGCGGGGTCCGCGGGGGCTGCTTGGTTTGACGGAAGTGGTGAAGGAAGAGCGCGGGCTGCTGGGAAGAAGGGAGGTCGAGCCACGGCTCGTGGTAGTGGTGCTAGCACTGAACCTGAGGGGTGAGGGGATGAGGGCTGGGGAGTGAGGGCGGATGGACTTCTTGATGCTGCTACTGCTGCTAGTGATGCTGGCGGGGGAAGGTGGGAGAGGGATTGCTGAAGGAGAGAGAGGATGGGTCGCGGATGTGAAGGAGGAGGAGGAGGAGGAGGAGGAAGTTGAGTGCTGTCTGGCGGAGGATTTGGGTGGGAGGGGAGGTGTGTTGATATTTTGTGCTTCCGCTGATAGACTCGTGAAGGGATCCGTCATGGGCTTCCCTGTCCCGTCGATGTCGTCCGAATAGACGGATGTGAGCGATGTATAGGCGGGAGAAACTTCTCGTATTCGATTTTCGTGTGATGCTGTGTTTGAGTCTTCGTTGATGAACTTGCTGTCCCGGGGGAACTTCCATGTTGAATTGTACCCGTCTACGCTTTGGTTGGAGAACGAAGGTCTGGAGAAATTGCCTCTTGTTTTTATAGGGGTCATATCGAACGATGTTGTTTTCGGTGACACACCGTTTTCATTTTCACGAAGTCCGATGGTGACCGTTGAAGGTGTGCAGCCTACTTTTGCACATGTCGATGCATGATCCGACTCTTCTTCGATTTCGTAAATCCTGCATGGACTGCTGGAGGGTGGACCCAATATTTCCGGAGTCAGTGTGCTGATTCTTACAATATGCTGCTTCCGCTGATCCTTCCTTGCATACGGACTGCCCTTCATCGCACTCATTAGAGGTGATTTTTCCGCCTGCGTTTGTAACGGTGTCGCTATGAAAAATGGCCTTGCGAATTGTTGTTCCTTTCCGGTGCGTTGGACCCAGCGTGGTGTACTCACGATCAAATCGGTTGTTTCAGCATGATATTCGACCTGACGCAACACATCGATCGTACCATGTTTCATAGGTGATCCGTTGGCAGACGTGGAAACCCTCTTATATTGCGTTGGAGATGCAGATGTCCGCTTTCGGCTGGGTGTACAAACTTTCTTGACTCCGCAAGCCGAGCCCAAAGACGTCGATGATGAAATTCGTCGCATGCTGATCTGATCTGCTGTCGCAATTTCAGGAACCGATAGACAGTAGTCATAAGAGCGTTCCGCATCGATGCTGTATCGAGATACTCGTTTACTTTGCTCCATGCTCCTTTTTCGTGTCATAGTGTTAACATGCGATTTGCCTTGTTCGATCATAGAGATACTCCTCTCTACCTCTAGTCTATCCCAAGGAGTAGGAGGGCTCTGCGGTCGTCGCTGGGTAGTGACCGGGGAAGATAGAAGGGTCGCACGGTTGGCTTGGTGCATCTGTTTGGTCGGCGATGTAGCCTTCGCCTTCCAGGTTTGAGATTTCGACAGAGGAGAGGTTGCCAAGATATCACTGCTCGTGGACTCTAAGCTGTTGGACGAAACGCTCGATTGACATAAACCATGCCTCCCTTGGTGAGCATTATTTTCTGTAGTATGTTCCACTTTAATTGTCGGTATCGGAGGAACTGGGCAAGATGGTGGCTTTGTTGTTGTAGCTCCAAAACTCAAAGAGCGTCCTCTAGTCAGAAGACGTTCTCCCGGCAGTGCGGCTGTCGTTCCAACTTCCTTTGAGGTAGATGCTGGCAGTGCACTGGTCGATGCGGATCTACCAGCTCGTAAATGCGTTTTCGACACATTGCCTGTTGCAGCAGTGTCTCGTCGGACTTTGGGAAGAGATTGCGAGCCGGCGTGCAATTTCCCTGTGGGATATCCGAGATAGTAAGTTGAGCCAGATTTGGTAGTTTCTTCTTGTGTTTTTGTTGGTGTGGCAGGAATTTTGCTGACACTTTCACGAACGACAGCCGCATGTTGTGTGCTTGTTCCAGACGTACTGTCGTTCGGGCGACTTCGACCTTTACGGGAGGTTCTCCAACTCTTAAATCTCGACACAGTATCACCATCACGACGCACTGGTGTTCCGTGGTTTGTTGTGACTTGCTGTGCAGCTATAGTATTTCCGGTAGAGTACCATATACCCCAATAAGCGGGTGCTAACTGGGGTTGAAACTTGGACCAGGGCATTGCAATGTTGGTGTGATGAAGCTCAACGATTCGACATGGTTCCTGCGCAACTGCCCTACTCTCGAGTTCGGCCATTGACTTTCTGTGCTGTGTACGTTTTCGAAGAAGCTTGATAATCAGTACGGCTGCAATAGCAACAATAACGCAGCCTCCGGCAACCCCAATACCGATCAGAGCAGGCACACTGAGCCCGTTACCGCGACCACTCGCTCTGGCTTCATGACTCGGACTCATGACGGAGAATGAAGAAAGTACCTCAGCGTGTCGTCTCGCAAGCAGAAAATCTTGATCATGAAGTAATACTGATGTCGATTGTATGTTGGGTCCATCCGTTGGTGGCATTGCTGGAGTTTCACGGATGTTTTTTCCTTAACTTGTATCGCAGATTCGTGAGATGTCCAGACGCTATTCTCCCTTTGTGGTGTTTTGGTATGTTCCGCAAGGCATGCAACCCGTCCACATGAACGCGCTGTGCTGGAATGCAAGAAGACACGCGAGATGACAGTGACGAACAACAAACAGATGAATTCTCCATCTTGTCTGAGAAAAGAGAGACTATGTAGGATATGTTTTGCAATGGCGAGTGAATGGCTAGCATATGAGATGGATGTTAAAACACTTACAATGATCTCCAACCCGCATGCAACGGTCGGACAGGGCAGCATCAGCCACAATATATTAATTATGCTGCATCAGAATACATGAGCGCTATCGGCATGTGGTTGGGAGAAGCGGGTGTCAATATACGTTATTTCTTAACCGTCGCGAGGCGGGTGAACTTCTCCCCTCTCCAGCCGGGCCGACAGCTGGAAGTACACTCGTCATCATGCTGCAAGTAGACGTACTGATTGAGAGGAGGTTTTCCAGTTTGATCGCAATCATAAGCCTTTCTTCTAAATAAGATTCAGCATTTGGTTGGTACAAAATGGTAATCCGATCCAGTTCAGTCAAAGATGAATACCCAGAAGACAGTTCGATGAAAGACGGTCTCTTTCACGATGAAAACACCGTTCCTCCGGAAGAGAAATCGGTCCTACCTCTTTTTAGTCTGAAACATCGAACAGCGATTGTGAGTGGGGCTGGAGCTGGAATCGGTCTCGGTGTAGCCCAAGCTCTCGCGGAGGCGGGAGCGAACGTGGCGATTTGGTACAGGCAATGACCGTTGATAAATTGCTTCCCGCTAACATTTCGCCGGTATCACGGTAACAAGAAGGCGTTGGAGCGTGCAGCAGA
This sequence comes from Erythroxylum mucronatum, assembly GCA_027563825.1. Taxonomy (NCBI): domain Eukaryota; kingdom Viridiplantae; phylum Streptophyta; class Magnoliopsida; order Malpighiales; family Erythroxylaceae; genus Erythroxylum; species Erythroxylum mucronatum. The sequence continues at coordinate 17,662 of JAOSBP010156767.1, forward strand.
AATTGAAGAGAAATACGGAGTGAAATGTAGGAACAATGAAGTCGATGAGGTTTGACTAACAGTGCACAGGTAAGGCATATCAGACCGACGTCACCGATTTCGAGGACACCAAACGAGTGATCGATGAGATCGTCGAGGAATTCAACGGGAGGCTCGATGTGTTCGTGGCCAATGCCGGTGTCCCTTGGACTCAAGGTCGTATGATTGACGGAGAACTGTCGCATTACCACAAGGTCGTGTCCACCGACCTGGACAGCGTATTCTACTGCGCCAAGGCAGCCGGCGAGGTATGGCGACGACAATACGAGACGGGCGTGAATACGCGCGGAGAGAAATTGCAGAACTACCGCTATGGCTCTTTCATCGCGACGGCGTCGATGTCTGGACACATTGCCAATATCCCCCAGTTGCAGTCCGCGGTAAGTGCTTGATCGCATAGATGCATGTTGAGCGCACGGATCTCTGACATTTGAGTGTAGTATAATGCCGCCAAGGCAGGTGTTATTCAGCTGTGCAAGTCGTTGGCGGTTGAATGGGTCAAGTTTGCAAGAGCAAATTCGGTCTCTCCGGGATATATGGCGACTGAAATTTCCGATTTCATCCCGCCGAAGACCAAGGCAATCTGGCGGAGCAAGATCCCGATGGGACGCGAAGGTCAGGTTCACGAATTAAAGGGCACTTATCTATATCTCGCTTCGGATGCCTCCAGCTATACGACTGGAGTGGATTTGGTAGTGGATGGAGGTTATTGTGCTGTCTGAAGCATCTGAATTCACAACCCTAAGCTCAACCCTAAGCTCTAACGTGAAACACAATATGCATATTCCGGCATGAGAAATTATTAGCCAGCATCAAAGGCAGAATGATATCATCTACAAAGGAGGATCTCTATTTCGGAATCCACTTGCCGGATTTTCGAGATGGTTAATGAAGTAATGCGCTGATCACCCGTACAAGGAGTGGCTTGGGTGATGGACGCCACATGTGAATGTAACACTCCGTACCAAGCGGCCAATAGTAAGCAGCCAAAGGACAAAGGGAAGAGAGAGATAGGAGTTGATCCAGAGTATATTTTCCCGTGCACAGCCACAAGGTTGCATGTCCAAGACCGCGACCGCTTGCCAGATTCACCATCACGAGACGCCTCGTTATCAGGAATTCGAGTGGACGGAGTGTCGGACGAGCATCCGTGGATGGGCTTGCTCGCTTCCACCAATAGAATCCATCCGCGGGGAGTGAACACATCAGTAAAACGACACGGGTTCTATCTCAATGGTCAGTAGCTGCATCTGGCCCAAGCCGACCGTCTGATTGTGGCGGATGATGGCCGTATGTCTACTTCACCGACTGATGTTGAATTCCCATCAGGGAAACACGTGGAAGCCGTTATCGTACTCCAGAACACGCCACGAGCCTTGCGGTAGCGAGAGGTAGATGCAGTATCATCGGCGATGGTACAGCTTCAGGGCAGGACACCCCACCTGGCATGAACCAATGTGAATGTGCAGCATCGGAAACACGCTACTTTGGGTTTCATCACACCTTGATTGGAGCGACGCCGTCACTTCACCCTCTCGTATCATCGGCCAAGACGCACAGGGCAAATACTATTCACGGCAACTATGACGTTGGACGAGATCTGTTTTACCCTTTTCCCCTCGTTTTCGAAGGGTTCGTTCTGTAGATGGAAGGGAAAGTGCTTGTATCTGCATAGCTCAGCTCCATCCGGTGTAACGTACCACTTGATACGCCCGTAGAGGTAGAAAGGCAAAAGTCAAAAGATCGACGGCCAACCTGCATTGGGCCTTGTTCATCTCACGGCACTCCAGCACCATCATCCTGCACGACACCACCAACTCCACACTATAAACGCCGGGATCCAGCCCCAAGATCAAGCTTCGATAGAATTCACCCGCACTCTCGTCAATCGTCGAACCACATTCGCAGCCTTCTGAGGGGTTCATACAGCTGTTTTCCATATTCGTCCACTTCCCATCTGCTCTGCTTCGTAACTGTTCCCTTTCAGACAGCCTGGAAGAGTCGCCACGAGCGAAGAACGGGCACGCTGCTTTAGCTGCGAACTCTCCTTGTAGCGTTCAGCCTCTCGGATCTATCGCATCATTTTTTATACCAAGTACGACCTGGACGAGCGATTTTTGGCCTGCAGCTTGGATTTAGCAGCGGAACCCATTGAGAAACACTAATATTCGGTCAGCACGACGAATTCCACCTCCATTCCTCCCTCTATCTCCCCCCTTGTCCGCTGGCTTCCATTCTTGATAAGCGCGCATCCTTGACCTTGCATCGCATCGCATCGCATAATCCGTACACCCTACTGTCCGCCTACCCACCGACCAACCAACCTCTCCGTCCCTGCGCAGACACCCGGGTTATCCGAGACATATCCCGCAATTTTGGACACCTCATCACCCAAGAGGCATAAAGAGATCGGAGACACATCTTGGCTTGACCGCGGGCCGCTCGCCCTCGCAAAATCCTGAATTCCAATCTTTACACAAACATGTCGGCGGTAGTCATGCAGGCGCCTCACAGAAAACCCGTTCCTGGGTATGTGCCACCAGCTGCTGCTGCCGCGGCCGCTGCCGCAGCGAATGCCTCTCCCGGTACCGGACTCCCGTATCCCTCCGTGCAAGAGCGATCGCACACGCGCACACGGACAAACTCTTCGTCAGTCATGCCATCCGGAGGCCAATTAGCCATGCCGACACCTCCGGGTCGCAATATTGCTCAACAACAGCAAATGGCTTCCCAATACGCCGCGCAGCAGAGTCGCCGCACTCTCTCAACCGCAACCACATCCACCTCCTCTTCCGGCACCCAGCAACTCCCAACAAACTACCCCATCCGCCGATCGACATCGAAGAGCAGCAATTCATCCTCCATCTCTCCAACCTCCTACGTCGCCCTCATGCGTAAGCAAAAAGCCACCGTCTGGTGCGACCGCGCCCAACACGAAGACCCCCGCATCCTCGCCGCCCAACGCCAAGCCAAACTCCGTGCCACCGCCGAGGTCGCTGGCGGACACAACTACGCCGTTTCCGCCAGAGCTTCCGGTGGAGGTTCTTCCCAAGGCGTCGTCGGCGGCGTCCGTAGCAAAATCCGGCACCATGGTGCTCCCAAGGCCAGCGCCTACAATTCCGCAAACTACGCGGGCGGTGCCGGCGTGCCAATGCGTCTGTCCGCATCCGAAGTCGACGAAGGAGACAGCGACGAAGAGACGGCCGCCGAGAGAAGA
>JAOSBP010156778.1:0-14228 GCA_027563825.1 Erythroxylum mucronatum
CAGCACCAGAAAACCCTGCCTATATAGCGACGCAATATTCTCGTAGTTCTGAATGAAAAAGCAGTGAGATCACAACACTTTCAAGATACATTTTACGGGAAGGGTTAGCTGCCGTGTTCCGCCTTCGGTAGAACAGGCCATTGCTTCTCAGCGATTTCGGCTCATCAATAGTCTGACCAGGACCAGGGTGAGTTTTTCTTTCCCAAATTTGATCTTGGAATAAGAGTGAGAACGGTGTTATTTCAAATCCGCGAAAAGCTTCGATGTGCTGCATGATGCAAATCAAAAACATACAAGATGCATTTCAAAGTCACATGATCAGCCACACAGAGTCAAACAGCTTCTGACGATGGCTGGGTGATTTCACCCTAACCCCGCCTTGACAATGTATGAAAAGCCCAAGGATGCAAGAAAAACCAGTGCCAGCCCTGGGCCTTGATCATGGACCGCAACGCATTCACCGTGGGTTGGATCTGCGCCCTTGCCCACGAGCTCGAGGCGTCTACTGCAGTGCTGGACCAAGTGTACGCCAGCCTCGATGAACAGGACTCGTCGGACTCGAACACTTATACCTGCGGCAGGATTGGAAACCACATGATTGCCATGGCATGCCTTCCAGAAGGCATCTACGGGACCGTGTCTGCGGCGACAGTTGCCAGCCACATGCAACGGACCTTCCCGGCTCTGCGCTTCGGACTGATGGTTGGCATCGGCGGAGGGATATGGACGACTGACAACGACATACGGCTGGGCGACGTCGTTGTGAGCGCGCCGACTTCAGAGTACGACGCTGTGATACAGTACGATCTGGGCAAGGTCGAGCAGGGCGGGCAGTTCAGGAGACGGGGCACGCTCAACAAGCCACCAACCTTCCTTCTCAGCGCTCTTGGCAACCTACGCTCTAAGCACAACAAAGCAAGAACATCTCTGGTCGATACACATGTTGGCCTCTTGGGTAGGACGGATAGATCACACAACGACTTTTCCAGGCCTGAACCAAGCTCAGACGTGCTATATCTGTCAGAGTGTCAGCACCCAAGGTCGGAGACATGTGAACTATGCGGGAAGCATCCTAAGATACTGCGAGAGCCGCGACTTGACAGAACATATAACATCGATTTGCGCCCAGAAGTGCACTACGGCTTAATCGGCTCAGGCAATCGTGTCATTGCTGACGCTCAAGAGAGGACTCGTCTCCGCAATGACGCTCCAATACTTTGCTTCGAAATGGAAGCGGCAGGCCTGGTGGACGGCCTGCCCTATCTCATCGTTCGAGGCATCTGCGACTACGCAGACTCGTACAAGCACGATCAGTGGCAAAACTACGCGGCGGCAATGGCAGCATCGTACGCCAGATTGCTGCTCGAAGAAGTTCCTGTAGTCAAGGTTCCAGGCGCCTTGACAGCACTGCAGATATCAAGTGAGTATGATGCATTTAGTCTGCCTTTGTGGTCTATTTAAAGGGGTATCTGCTTTTGTGTAGATGTCTCTTATCCAGTGCTTGTCTGTTGGCTATGCTGACATCAGTTCAGAGGTCCAAATCACCGAAAAGCTCCAAAATCTCGCCAGGTTAGCAGCCACCAGAGCATCCTCTCAAATCGTAGAGCTAATCAGCACAGGAATGCGCCCCTAGATCCCATCATCAAAGATGAGATACTCTCTTTGGAGTCGGACCAGAGCCTCCTCATAAAGTCAAGCCACTACTGGTCGCATATGACGGAACCAGGCTTCCGGCATTATGAAAACATAGTGAGGCGCATGCCCTTCTCTGAAGAGGGTGCAAGCATAGACAGTAAGTGCTTCGTTTCGTCGACATTTTGGTCCAATTGCTAATGCTGCAGAATGCAGTTCTCGCATTTGCCGCCCGCCTTGCAAGCAGCTCTCCGGAGGCCAGCCACCTCATGGATATCTGGGAGCGCTTCGGGAAAGGTGTGGGGGCACGCCTGCCACGTTACGCGGTTCTTGCTGTCCTGTACATGCTGCACGTCGAATTCTTTGATTCCCGCTACCGATCAGAGAGGCTGCGCAGGTACGATGACGGGACGTATCCAATCTCAAAAGATAGAGAGATTGCTCTCAGATGTTTTGGGAGGTGGGAGCGCTGCCCACATTCGAGCACCTGTCCGATCCTGCGCAACTTCGCAAACAACTCCTACGGCTTAGCACGCCATGTCCCTCTGGGCCGATTTGATTGCGTAGTGCACACTTGGTGTGAAGAAAAGATCCAAAGTGCGGGAAAAGGAGGAGAGCACTCCAGTGCGCTGACAGAAGAGGAGAAAGATAGGGCGCGCGCGGGACGTCACAGGTGCCACAAAGCGTGGGCATCGCAGCCGCAAGACATTCTGTAGTGCTTGGATTGTTCATTGGCGGTATCTCTGGTCGACATGCCCCGACACACTGCCTTCACCGCGTTGTGAGCGTAGCCAATCTTGAACGACCGAGTTGGCGACTGTGCCTGTGCGCACCGAGCCATCGGGGCTGTGTCTTCCCTGCGATGGGCTTGCTCCTGTCCTCTGATCTCTAGCCGGCACCTGCGAGAAGATGGAGGTGGGCCTCGTTGAGGCTGTTGCAGGACTGCCGGGATTCGCCATTTGGCCCTGAGGATACATTTGATTGGGTTGATACGGTGGGCCGTATTGATTCATATGATTTGGCGGATACATCTGGCCATATTGGTTCATTTGAGGTGGCGGATACATCTGACTCGGCTGGCTCATCTGCGACTGTGAGTGCGTTGGAGCTGGTGGTCCTCCTGAAGTTCCTGGCCCGGACCAGTCTGGATGTGAGATGAGGTCGGGCTTGCTCGACCTTTTCTTAATCAAGTTACCAATAAAGGTTAGGAGGGTAATAGCTCCAATCGCAGATCCTATAGCGATTCCAGCGATAGCACCTGAGCTTAGTCCACTTGACGAGCCACCAATCCCAGATGGCGAGTCTGAAGTCTCGTTTGGAGGAGATGAAGATGACGAAGTGCTCGTTGGAGTGAAGAAAGCCACTCCAGCGGCAGGAAGACCAGCTAGAAGTAGAGGTTGGCAAAGAATCATGTCAAGATGTCAAGCTACTTACTTAGGGTAGCAGAAGCACCGCCGCCAGATTCAGTGGCTGCTGCCTTGAGCGCTGAAGTACAGAAGTCACTGAACAGACTCACGGCTGTAGAAGCCTCGTTCTCGACGTTGGTGCTGCAGCCCCAGACAGGGACAACTTTGGCAATGGTGGACTCGAGGTGACTTGCATATGTGTTGCAGAGACACAGTCCAAACACGCCAGGATCTTGATGCGAGTCGCAGTTCTGTGCCTCGATAGCATCAGAACCAGACATGATGGCGGCATATGCATCCCTCGCACACCTGTGCACCGATGAATAATTGTCGAGACTCGTAATGGACGAGTAGTATGCCCAAGGGTTGCCCGGCTTATCGGTGCTGGTACTTGTCATTGTTGTAGTCGCCATCTTTGCGGCTGCGCAGAGGCTCCTGATGCCACAAGCAACTATGTAGCTGCGCGCTCTCAAAGCACAATCTCTCAACGTCCTCTTGAGTCACAACGAGAAGGGAAATCTCGCGCAGAGGCGGAGGAAGGCTTGGGCTTGCGCCTCAAACGCGCCGCCACCCTTGAGCGCGCCGCCAGGGATCGGGAAAAGCGCATCTGGATTGTTTCCCCTTCTAGGTCGATAAGTGGCTCACTGCCACCAATCCCGTGAGGCTGACTTGTGGGGGCTAAGCAGACTTCGCTTAGGAAGTGCGTGTGGTTGGCTGAGAGGTGAGCCATCTGCAATCTAGATTCCACCCCCTGCCGAGGTTTCCTCAGAGAACGTTCCATTGTGTGTTGAGATGTATATATTCTGCGTTTGCATAGAATTGCGTTTTGCTTTTGAAAGTGCCATGTGCGGAACGCCTCCTCCTAGAGAAGCTGAGGTCCATGTCACGTGAGAGCGCGCCCCTGTCACATCCTTACCCGCGGTGCGGCTCTTTACCATATTGACATGCTCTTGATAGACACAACAGTTGATCTGCTTTATCAGTTGCGATTCTCAACGGGCAGAGGATGCTTATTGCTCGAATTCAATGGATGCTTCTTCATTTTAGTCACAAAAAGCTTGTGCAGCCAGACATTGATACTCGTGCAAAAACACAAATAGGGATATCGCCCATTTGAGGCTTGGATGGTCTGGGTTAACGATGTGAAGCAAACTATCAATGGCACTGCATTCTGCATTGCCAGCCAGATCAATTCATTTTGCCCATTGTAATCTACTGGTGGATTTCGTCTTCTTTGCAGCCTTCCTTTGCCGTTTACCAAGCCTTGCTCTTGTAGGTCGACTATTCTCGGAGTGTCTTTCCCCTCAGAGAACCTCGAAAATGATACAAGTGCAGGTTCTCGACTTTCACTTTGCATCAATGCCAAGAGATATTCCCTCGCCGCACTTCGACTCCCTTCACCTCTCAGGACCTGCGATCGTTTCACTCTCATCAAACCAGCCATCATGGCCAAACGCAAGCTGACGCAGCAGACACCAAAGCCTAGGAAAAGAGCCAAGAAAGACAACAAGAAAGACAAAGGCGCCCAAGCCAAAAAGTCTTGCTCAATATGCGCAGTGGAGCAACCAGCCTCTCAGTTTCCAGCCCAGAGACTGTCCCAGAGATGCGGTCATGAAGACGTCTGCTGCCTCAGTTGCGTTGAGAGCTGGCTACACCATGCCATCAATGCCTTTTCTTTTGCCGAGCCAGACCTGGAAGACGACGAAATGTCGTTCATGACCACGGCCAGATGCCCAATGTGTCACAACTGGCTCTCATCTGCCGAGGTAGAAGCTGCAGCAACGCCCGCACTTCTCGAAAGGTATGCTGAACTAATTGACACTTGAATAGACGAGTGACTGACTTTACAATGACAGATGGCATCGCCTTCGAGAACGCAAGTTGCTCGAAGAAGACCCCAACTTTCGCTGGTGCCTCTCGCCATCATGCACGTCTGGCCAGAAGGTCTTTCGCAGTGCATACAAAAAGATCTGGACGTGCGACACGTGCAATTTCAAGAACTGCATCGCTTGCGAACATCCATGGCACAAGGGCGAAAGCTGCCGTACGTTTCAGGCTCGCATGGCCGCCGACCACCCCGGAGAGGAAAAGTTCAGCAACAACAATGCAATCTCGGTTGTCGACGGTGAAAAGCCGGTCAAGATCTGCCCAGGCGAATATTGTGGCCGCAAGATTGAGAGAGAGGATGGGTGTGCTCACATGGAATGTAGGTTTCACCCCTAACTAAAAGGCTTTGCACTATCTGACAAGTTTAGGCTACTACTGCCTGACCCACTTCTGCTGGGACTGCCTTGCGCTCTATGAAGCAAACGGCGAGGACGCCGACCACGACGAGGACTGTGCTACATTTAAGCGGCTGGAGCGCGACACGCTATGACTGCTTTCCTACGAGACGTGCTATAGCCGTCACTACATGCAAGAAAAACTCTAATCATACTCGAGGAGACCTTGTCTTCATTCTGCCAACATGTGCTCAGAAGGCGGAGCGACTGTGCGCAGGTCCTGCTCTGCTTTTGGGAGAAAGGAAAGAGGATTTTCAGGAGCAAGCGTCCAGCTTAGCCAATAATGTTTCTCTACGAATTAGAAGAATGCACATGTTTCAATCAGGCCAATTACTCTTCAGAACTGCATCCCTGATATCGTCTATTGTCTATGTCTACTTCTCATCTCTGCAAAATTTAGGAAGACACTCTCAGCAAGGAAGGTCCACCGCCTATCCACGTGCTTCTTCTCTGCTTCTGCGCCTCAACCATTCGGCCTCCTTCTCACGCAGTCTCTCCAAGCTTGAAATATCCTGCCAGTGCTTTACCACCCACTCTATCAGTGAATCCTCTGTCCAATTAGAGTCCTTAGTCCACCAAGTTTGTCTTTCTTGGTCCATCTCTGGCGTTTCCCTCAACACTGGCCCTCTGCCGCCGTCAGTCTCGGCTATCTCTACCCATCTCCGCAAGCCTTTCATCGCTCTTTTCCCCTGCTTAGCTTCCTGAGGTATTACCGATCTGACCACTTCCCAGAAATGGTTCTCTTTGTTTAATACTGCTTGTTCTTCAAGGATAGTATCTAGTTCGGCTTGCTTGCCGAACCAGGTGATTGCCTCTTGGAGTACGCTTTCTTCGTTGCACCGCTGCTTTGGAAGCTTTTTGACATGCTCTGGTAGCCAGGACGAGATAAATTCCTCTACTACAGGGCGCCTTTTCGGTCTCTTTGGGAAATGACCGCCATGGTGCTTGGCATGCCCCAAAAACCGGCCGCTGATTATCCATCGGAACAGGTCGTCCTTTGAAACAAAACCTGCGCGCCAAATCTGGATATCTAGACCGAGAAAGTCCAAAATGTCAGGTACTGAATCAGATAAAATGATTCGTCGAGGTTTGCCCTTTACGGTGCGGGCAACATGGTACAAATTCACCGCGAGACCAGAAGGCACAAAGGTGAGACCAAGAGGTTGTAACCCAACTGCGAGAATGGTGCATGCATCGCCATATCCGTGATGGAAAAGCATGAAATGGAAATTGCTTGCGCTCGGGCATACGTGAACGTCGACCTGTATGTATACCTTGGCCAATGCCTCATTAGAGTCTGGGAAACTCCAATCCCCTGAACAATGCCCCAACTCTGACCCAAGGGTTTCATACGGTATTGCAAGCGAAATCGTTGGATTAGAAGGATGGAACTCGGTCCAAGCAGCTGTAAGGTGATGCTGGAGAAGTTTAGCGAGCTTGTCAATGGCGCCGATCGAATCTATTGGTGTTTTGCAGCCTGACACCAGCAGATCAATGTCGCCGAAGGACAATTTTCCTGGAAACTCAGCTGGAACAGCGACATCTTCAAAGATCTCTTGCAGACGAAATATCGTCTTCGTCTTCAAGGCGCTGTACACTGACGGAGGCATGCGCGGTACAAAAAGAGCTGGCCGACCGCTACACCTGCCTTTTGCAAAGCATGAGCCTCCCATTGCTCCTATCAATTCGTTCTTACGCAGTGAGAAATCGATGCTGGTAAACACCCTCCTGGCTACGGTGGTGAGAATATGAGCATGTAGACAGCTTTTTGAAGCAGTTGAAGCTTAATTTGAGGCTCTGGTGTCATCTGAAGTCAACAAGTCAAATTTGAAAATGAAATAATAGCAGACATTCATGAGCTATATTAGCAAACTTGATAGATCCTTGCTGTCACTTCTGATGTGGCACAAGCACGCATAGCTGCGGGAGCAGACAGAGTCATACTGTCTCACAAGAGGCAAGCGCATTCCCCTTTGAGTCATTATACCTCTTTCTGACTTGCCAAACTTAATGTCCTTTTTGACTTGTCAAAGTAATGTCTATTCACGGATGCAAAGTGTCTGTGCACGTGGCAGATAAAAAAGGTTTCGAATTAAAAGCTTCATTAAATCAAATGCTAAGAAAATGGTAATGAACTGGCGAATCAGAGAAATGCCGTCTCCGGAGCATACTGAATTGTCATTGGTCAGCGTCGGTCTTGCGCCAAGAAAAATGAGATTCACAGCCAATGTAAACAAACTTGCAACTCGGCGAGCACAAGGATTGATAAAAGGTTTTGACTTCTCAGAGCATTCAAGATGCTGTATTAAGTCTGTTTAAATATGAAACATTAAAGTAGAATTTCTTGTCAAAGGCAAGCTCCAACCTTCAGGGGCGAGGCGCACCATGCGCAGCGTCTGGCGGCTGTTGCTAGTGGCAACGTAAACACGCCGATCAACACAATGCCTCAAGAAATATCAGCATTTTCGCAAACGCAGTCCAATCATCTCGCATACATTCTCTTAGCAGTCTCTTAGCTCGTCACTCGCTTCAGAAGTCTTCTGCTTCTCCGCTTCTTGTATCTCAACCTACACTCTCCAGCTTGCTCGACGACTGACACGCACGTACGAGAGCAGGACGCATTCCTGTCATGTGCTGAGCCGTCCGCAGCATAAAACACACACATACACACACTGTCAGGGCACGATGGACCCTCCTCAGCTTCCCACACGATTTCCATGTTGGGTACAAGCCGTCTACTCGTGGGGCGGTGAGACACAGAAAGACTTGGGCTTCATCGAAGGCGACCTCATCGAGTGCCTGAATGCTGGCGATGGATCCTGGTGGGTGGGAAGACTGAAGCGCGACAGACGCATGTGCGGCGCATTCCCTTCCAACTTTGTCAAAGTCCTTGAGAACTATCAACCGACGCCGCGAGCCGCGAAGCCATTGCCCCATGGCGCATCCACAAGCCATGCCAATGGCACACCTCCACTTGCCACCACTCCTCCTACATCGACACCACAAAAGGGCTCCGGCACCTTTAGGAAGGCATTTGCAGCATATGCGAGCCCCGATCCCAAGGCTGCAGCAAGGCAGGCAGAGTTCATGGCCAAGATGGGTACCCCTAGCCCGCCGAGCAGCGTGCGCTCCAAACGTTCCCTGAGACCATATTCTTCCATGGTGCAGCCAAGGCACCAAACGTCAGTGTCCTCAAAGCCAGATCGGCCGCCTTCACCAAAGATACCGATGCCAATCGCTCGTGCTTCGTCACCATCGCGTGCAGGCTCGCGCCGCCCCTCTAGATCAGTCTCACCATATCAGCAATTCTCTTCCCGTGCACCATCGACGTCACCTTCCAAAGTCCCGTCACGAGAACCCTCATTTCAGCGAAACGATGATACTTTCAGAGCTCCTTCACCTCGGCCAGACCAACTGGAGCAGTTCTATGCGCGAGCTGCATCGCCACAGCCTCCCGAGCACTTGAGGCGTTCAGTCGACCACCACGAATATTCAGACTCTCCGCCCAACCACTACGGCTATGGCCATTTCCCATCAGATTCTGTAGAGCGCACAAGCCAGGAGATGCCGATGCCTGGGGATACAGCAGACCAGCAGTCATCACCTCCTCCACCTCCGCCACCTGCGCATAGGATAGCATATACGCGGCAAAACTCACCTCAGGAAACACCAGATCCTGCTCGACGTCATAGCATGCCAACTCACGATTCTCCAGCAAACTCTCACCGTTCTGGTATGACTCCGTCTCCTCTTCGAGATGCCATGAACGACGTCATGTCGTCTTTAGATGACATGGGCATAAGCCAAGAGCAGTTCCAGGAGCAAGAGGTGCGCGAGAATAAACCACCTCCGGACATCTGGTCTCCTGAAGCCTTTGAAGAGCTCAGCACGCCCTCTAGACGGCCTCGCATGAATACTGGAAGAGGTCGGCAGCAAGTTGACCGCTCGTACACTGAAGAGAATGAACACGACCAACGAAAGGCTCAGCGCGAAAAAGAACGCGACAATTACCACCAGCCGCGGCTTCAGAGCTATGGGGAGCGTATGGAGAATAGGTACAATGCTGAGCAAGACAACGAAGAACCATCCGAGCATCAGTACTTTTCGCCGGATGATATCCAAAGCTCGCCTCCGCCTCTGCCGATGAAGAACTCTCCACTTCCAGAACGCCGTGAAAGCGTCTCGATGGCGTCACGCCCGAGCACTAGCTATGCGACTGAGACGTCGTCCGGATTATCTAGAGGCAGTGGAGCTACAGGCTCCAGAAAGCTGCGACACCGCAAGTCTGCCTTAGAACTCGGCAGGGACGCGCTCAACCGTACCTTTACAATCAAGTCAAATGCAACAAACTCGACGACTGCGCAGAGTACGAGCACCAATAGCACTGAAATGACAACACCCAGTTTGATGAGCGGGCATTCTGCGGGCGGCTTCAGCGCCACCAGCGCCGGCAGCCTGGCTCGGAAAAAGTTCAGCAGGAGCAACAGCATCAGGAACAGGCCCCAGAGTGCTCTCGAGATGCAGAGGCCCGCCACCGCCATGAGCACTTTCTCATACCATTCCAGCCATGCAACTGATCCCCAAGGGCCTGTTCCAATACCGCTGGCGGACACGACTGCGGACAGTGGGCTTCTGGGAGGTCTGGCAGAGCCTCCAAGCCCCAAGAAGCGTGGCTTCTTCAAGAAGTTGGGCGACAAGGTCAAGACCAGCACTGCCACCGCAAAACTCCAGTCTGCCCCCAACAGTCGGCCAGGGTCGCCCACCAAATCCAAAATCAGCGGACTTACGGGCATTGGTGGCGGAATGTCATCAAAAGACGCATCGAAAGAAATGGGCCTGGCTCCTGTGGCGACAGGGGGAGTTGACTGGGTCCAGATGCGGCGAGACGTGAATCGCTCCAATTCCCTCAGTCGCAATGAGCGCAACGAACGGTTTGACCGTGCGCAGATGATGGATTACAGCGTCCTCGCACCCGTGGAAGATCTCGAGGCCACCAGTCAAGGCGATGAAGGCATCGACGGACGTCCTCTGGAGAGGCCCACCGATTTCCAGTCGCTCAACCTGACCATGGTAGACAAGAGCGCGCGCTTCATCGCAAACGTGCCAGGCATGGCGACTCCAGCGTCGTTGGCTCAGGGTTACATTTGCCGTCCGCATAGGAGCGATGTGCAAAAGCTTCGAGCCATCTTCACTTGGGTGTCTGAGAGGATTTCCTGGGACGAAGACTTTGAAGGCCAAGTAGATGCCAGGAGAGTCGTCCAGACGAAACGAGGATGCCCCAAGGAAGTTGCGGTGCTGGTGGCAGAGATGTGCAAGGGCGTTGGCATCCACTCTGAGGTTGTGCGCGGCTATCTGAAGAAGCCGTCTGATTCTCTCTTGGGCGAAAACCTCAACGATGCAGCTGCTCGGCCAAACCACTGGTGGAACACAGTCCTTGCAGATGGCGAATGGCGCATCATGGATTGCTCACTAGCCGCACCGACCAATCCAGATCGATCCACCTACTCGTCAGCCAGCAACCAGGCAGCAGAGAGCTGGCTGTTTCTGGCACGGCCCTCAGAGATTTGCTACACCCATGTTCCACTACTTCCAGAGCAGCAGCACCTGGTGCCTCCGGTCAGCCACGAGATCCTGATGGCATTACCAGTTGCCTGTCCGCCATTTTTCAAGAATAAACTCCAGATGTGGGACTTTGACACCAGTCTCTTGTATCTTGACGGCCTAGAGATGGCTCATATCCAGCTTGTGGTGCCTGAGGAGGTCGAGTGCGTGGCCGAGGTTGAGGCTCGCTCGTTCGCTCAAGATGCCGACGGTGACCGCTTTGAAAGTGGTGAGATTGTGTCCAAGCGGGCGCTGGCACAGGCCGATTTCGTTGCACCAATTCAAAGTGCTACAGGGGCATTCAAGCGATACACGATCAAAGCGGTCTTGCCATCTCTCTCCAATGCCGCGCCGCAAGCAACTCTGAAAATCTACGCTGGACGTCGAGGCCTTATGCATGGTATCAACAGCAACCCACACGCCCTGGCTGTCACACTTCCGCTGCTGCATGAGGGCATGAACCCCGACTTTGAATTCTTTACACGCCACCCGACACCTCACGCTCTGCGGCATGAGCTTTACGTTGTCGGGCCTCAGTGCAAACGACTTGCCTGCAACAACACGTTTGTGTTTGCAGTCCGACAGCATCCGGCCTCTTCGTCGGCTGACAAGCTCTCTGAAGCTTCAAACGGTGCGAGGCCATCCAGCGCCATGAGCATTGGCCGGCCGGGAAGTGCCATGAGCATGACGAGCGCCTCAGCATCGGGCTCTGCATATAGCAACCCCAGCGCATCAGGGTCAGATCAGAGCTCAAAGGAGGCTGTCAAGCCTGCGAAACTGGCAATCCAGACTCCAAGCGGCAAGATTATGCGCATGACGCGCAAAGTGGACCAGGCAGTGGAAAAGGACGACGGCATGAGATACTTGGGCAGTAGCTGGGAGACGGTCATCAAGATTGGAGAAAGAGGCATCTGGAGAGGGCTGGTGCTTGCCGACCGCTCTGCTCGTTGGTGCGTCTTTGGGGAATGGGAATGTATCTGAATCAGGGCTGTCTCTTGTTCGGAAACAGCAGGAATCTGTTTGACGTTGAAAAAGAATAGAGCTTGGCTAGGCATTTCTTGGAGAAGTAGTCTCTCGCATCGCATAATCAACCACTGCATCAACTGTTCCATCCTTCCATATTCTCTGTGACTTTGAATAAAGTGCAAAAAACGTCCTTTGTTTCACATTCTGACTGATATCGTGGCCTGAAGTGCATATATCAGTGATAAAGTGAGGTGAAAGTGGCGGAATGTGTTCCGCGTCTACCGTTCGCGATCCTCTCTCTGTGTCGCTGCCTCAAACCCCGTGATGTCTACTCAGAGACGTTGGAATTGTATCAAACTTGTGGCTTGGACATTCTCTCTGCCCTTTGAGTCATCTGCCCTGTTAACAAGTCCGTGCCCCTCATCCTGCATCCTGCCTGTACTACATAACTATCCCTGGTCCTTGGCGTGGCCTCTACGTTTCCTCTTGACATGTTCCCTTGTCTCTTGAGTTTGCTATCCGATTAGCCTTCCTCTACATGATGCATAGTGTTCTAGCAGGGAAACGAAAGCGTAGCGCAACTAACGGAGCTGTATCCAAAAGGCACAAGCTCGACTCCTCAGCTTCTACAGAGGATTCCCAGTTTGCGCCGCACAGCGCAAATAGTGACAAGCTCTGGGAGACTGCTGCGATTGTCACGTACAACAAAAGACGAGCAAAGTATCTCATCCGATGGAAGGGCAGAGACTCCAACGGCGAGCCTTATGGTGATACTTGGGTGAGTCTTGCAGTACTTCAGGCGTAACAACCACATCCAGCTTTACAATTCAAGCTCACCTTGAGATTCCAGGAGCCCAGAGAAAATATATCCAAGCCCACTCTAGACAGGTGGAGGGAGTGGAGGTCTGCCCACAGATCTCTGTCCAGACGCCCAGAATCTGAATTCGAACTGCTGCCAGCTCCACATGGTTGGCATTTGAGGAGCTCTCCCGTCAGCAGCCAGAGCCTCTCTCAGCAAACATCGCAGGCACCTTTTTCTCGTTCGCAGTCTCAGAAGAAATCATCAGCTCGAAGATCCGCTCTACTATCGACTAGGAAGACGCAGCCTGGTTCGACACAAGAAAGGTCGATTCCTAAGAGAGTGACCAAACCCGATATTTTAATCGGGAGTCATCCGTCACATGCCAAATCTACATCTTCTGATACCGTTGTTGTTGATAGTCAAACGCAAGCTCCCAGTACGCGGGATTCAGTGATTACCTCTTCCAAAGAAGTTTTGTCTACAGAATTATCAAACAGCATCACAAAGGACAGTCAAGCCACATTTGCTCCACCTTCAGGACCTTCGGCAAGCAGTGACTATACGACCCAGCGAGAAGACTTGAGTGTTTTTGGTAATCTACCTGCAGCATCCCAAAGCAATAATACGTCGGAGAGTATCCCGGTCTCAACGCAGCAATCCAATTCTACAGCAGACAAGTCCTCTCCGTTTGCTGCTGGAGAGCTTCGCCTAGGCCCAGCACAACAGAATTTGACGGCCTTTTCATTCAGTCAAGCAGAGGATTCCCAACAAGCCGTGTCTGCCACCTACGGTCAGCAGGCTTCAGCTTCTGACTTTGACTCTGTACCAGACCCGTCTGCAAATTTCTTCACGCCTGTAACAAATCAGCCATCTCATGCTTCTTCTCCTTCACATCCGCCATCTGAAAAAACTTCCAAAATGCCAGCACAAGCTGCGGGTCGCCACAGCACGGCCCGCAAGACATCGAATGGCAAGAGCCCGCAGAGCTCTCAAGCAGGCTCACAAGTAGATTCTGGAGGCCCATTTGCGCAAGGGACAGACCCTTCTGCGTATGAAACTGGTCTGAATATGTCGATACCTCAGCCTGACATCAAATCAAATTCTTTGAATGTAAAGAGTGATGAAGTCACACCATTCCCATTCCTTCTGCCGATAGAGATTGCTGGAGAGCAAAGGCCTCCCTACATTACCACTCTTGCACGGAGTACTCAGTTGATGGATGATTACTTGCGTCATGTCACTTCAAGAGACCAAGGCCAACACCAAAAGCTGTCAGAAATATTCGACACACTTCGCAAGATTGAGGACCATGCAGATCTCATAAGCGATGAGAAAGACATTAGCTACGATATGGGCCCAGAGACACAGGAATCCATTGGCCAAAGCGAATTGGCGCAGTGGCATAGACATGCAAGCTCCAAATTTGTTCTCCTTGAATCAATCATTCAGCAATTGCGGCACACAAACAAGACGCTAGCCGTCTTGTGCAGACCGGGGCCTTTTGCAGGCATTCTTGAAGCGCTTTTCACAAATGAAGAA
>JAOSBP010156778.1:14238-192764 GCA_027563825.1 Erythroxylum mucronatum
GTCCCCATCAAACAAATTCAAAGTTCTAATTGTTGATGCGGACGGCCAGCTTAAGTCTGCTTTGCTTGAGCAGATCGATGCTGCGATCGACTTTGCGCCCAAAGAGCTGGGAGAGATCCAGCACATCCGCGACACCCTGGCAAGCCATCTTGTGAAGACAGGGCGTCCTTTCATTGTCCCTGTTCCAGTATTCAGCATCTCTCACATCGGATACCTACCTGGGAATGATGCTCTGAGATTCTCCGATCTTGTCAAGCTCACGATGCTCAAGCTCGATCAACGCACAGAAAAAGCCGGAGAATGGAGGAGGCAGTGTGGTACCATGCCGCGTGGCATCCCAGACGCCAAAGCCTCAGGGACACTGATAGGCGAGTGTGTGCGAGACGAAAAGCCTCTGACAGGCCTTGCACGGCTCCAGGACATCTTATTGCCCACAAGATTACAAGCTGCAAGCTCAGTGACACGCGCGTCAACTCCAGCGGGGCAGAAGCGCAGTCGTGAGGCACAGCAGTCGCTCATGTCGTCCGGGTCGGAGGAAGAGTCGTCGAAGAAACAACGAGTTTCGAATATGACAAGCTCTTTGCGGCCAGCAGCAGCAGATGGGAACGCAGAACACGACATATCAATCACCCATGTCACAGAATCATCGGCGGCTTCTCGCCAACGCCAAGGTATCTTCATCGACGACAACACGGCAACACAACTCGAGAGAGAACGTGCAAATCACGTGGCTCAGGAGGAGGCAATTGCAGCGCTGCAGTCTCGCTTTGAGGCTCTTGGCAACGAGAAAAGCAGTCTCGAGCAGCAGCTGAAGGCGGCAGTGGATGCCAAAGCCCAGGCTGAAAGCAAGGCGCTGAAACGCATGGCCCAGGTTGGCCATGAACTGAAGCAAAAGGTCACACTGCAGGAAGAGGTGCAAGAGTTGCGTCGAACTCTGGCAGAATCAAGTGTGGCCAACCTTGCAGAGCTGGCGAGATTGCGAGAAGAAGCTGCCAAGGTCGAGGCTCTTGAGAGGAAAATGGTCCGGCAGGAAGGAGATCTGGACTACATCAGAAAGCAGTATCAAACTGCCAGCGACGGTGCCATGGAGCTATCTCGCGCCAATGACGAGTTACTGGAGCAAAACAAACAGCTTCAGAAGCGCGCGAGCGAGGAAAGCGTCAAGCTCAGAGAGCTCTTCCAAGCGCATTCGATCCAAGCTGCCCATGACGAAGTCAGGAAGAAAGAGCAGCTCCTGTCGCGACAGGACCAGCTTATCGAAATGCTACAGGAGAGGATGCAGAGGCAGGAGAAGCAGATCAAGGAGATGGAGGAGAGAGAGGAGCATAGGAATGGCATGGCACTGGCGACTAGAGCAGGGAGTAGGGCCAGTAGTGTTGGCCCGTCACAGAACCGTGGACTAGCTCCAGAGCATGCTCTACGTGCGGCGCTGGATGGACCTCGAGGCAACGGTCGGCCTGGAAGCAGGGTGCCGAGTCGTCAATCCAGTCCACTCACCGGGCCGGCTGCGAAGATGCACGCGAATGCCCCACACCAGCCGAGTCACCTGCGCAACGAGCCATGATAGAGAGAGAGAGAGAGAAAGGGCGCAAGGGGAGAAGTTGATATGGTATAGGCATGTTGTAGTTGAACTTCTTGAGGACTTGGTCGCGATGGCGAAGAACAAGGCGCAAAGCAGGATGCCGCAAGGTGTAGGATACCCATGCAAGAAGGGCGTCAAGCTTAGAGGGATGGCAGCAATTGTTAATGGAGTATCCTTTCAAGTCTTTTTGGATACGCGAGGATTGACGTTGCTCTGGCATCTTATACGTGACGAAAAAGTAGCCGATTGTCGGCTTCTTGACCTTTTTCCTCTTTCGTCATGGCCCGCGGCAAAAAAGACTATTTACTCCATTCCCAAAAGCTCACTCCGCCACACGCTGCGCTCCCATGCATCCTCTGTAAGGAAGAAAAGGCAGTATGGCGACGGCATTCAATTGTTCGCGCCTCATAGCGCGGGCAATAAATTCACCGGCGCCTCCTCACGCTCTGTCGCGGACATGCAGCAGCAGCAGCATAGCTTCGAGGATACCGCACAGAGCATCGGCACCAAAGCCAGCACCAGCAGCACGACAGCGCCAGATCTACAGATGCTTGCACACCAGTCGCCCGGCCTGGGCTGCAAGCGCGCAGGTGCAGAGCTCAGAGGAGGGCAAGGAGCACTCATCTTCACCGGCATATACGTCTGAAAAGTACAGAGTCATAGCTTCATGTGCCTTTTTCCGAACACAAGACTAACAAGAGAGCCTAGATACCCGAATCTCAAACGCGATTCACGTTTTGCAAAACTCACCGAAGAGCACATATCACATTTCAAGTCAATTGTCGACTCTGATTCGGCAGTTGTGCAGTCTGCAGAGGACGTCGAGCCATACAATGCCGACTGGATGCGCAAGTACCGTGGCCAAGGACAGCTGGTGCTACGGCCGTCAACGACAGAGCAAGTGTCTCAGATCCTCAAATACTGCAACGAGCAGAAACTTGCAATTGTGCCACAGGGGGGCAATACGGGACTTGTCGGTGGCAGCGTGCCAGTGTTTGACGAGATCGTCCTCAATCTTGGACGAATGAACAAGATTCGGTCATTTGACGACGTCTCTGGCATATTGGTGGCAGACGCTGGCGTGATATTGGAGATTGCTGACAACTACCTGGCAGAGCGAGGCCACATCTACCCGCTGGATCTGGGAGCCAAGGGCTCATGCCAACTGGGCGGGACTGTCGCAACAAACGCAGGTGGTCTGAGGCTATTAAGATACGGCAGTTATCACGGCAATGTCCTTGGCCTTGAAGTCGTGCTCCCCGATGGCACAGTCATTGACGATCTCTGCACTCTGCGAAAGAACAACACAGGCTACGACCTCAAGCAGCTCTTTGTCGGAGGAGAAGGCACCATTGGCATCATCACAGCGGTATCGGTGCTGTGCCCACAGCGGAGCTCGGCGGTCAATGTGGCCGCCTTTGGTCTCAACACCTACGAGGCTTGTCAGAAGGCTTTCAGAGAAGCCAAAGGACGCCTGTCTGAGATTATCTCTGCGTTCGAGTTCATGGACGCGGGGAGTCAGAAGATTCTCGACCGCGCAAAGGGACAGAAGCTGCCCCTGGAAGGCGAATATCCCTTCTACTGTCTGATCGAGACGAGCGGCAGCAATGCCGAGCACGATCAGGAGAAGCTCGAGGCGTTTCTTGAGCACGTCATGGCTGAGGAGATTGTGGCCGACGGAGTTGTGGCGCAAGACAACACTCAGGCATCAGAGTTGTGGGCGTGCCGTGAGGGCATCACCGAGTCACTTGGCCACTGGGGTGCCGTCTACAAGTACGATCTATCAGTGCCACTTTCTCAGCTCTACGAAGTTGTTGAGCGTATCCGTGAGCGCATGATCCAAGAAGGCCTGCTGGCGCCAGACGAGAATGCAAACGCCGAAGACTTTCCTGTCGTCGACGTCGTTGGATTCGGCCACATGGGCGACAGCAACCTGCACCTCAATGTGCCGACGCGCCGCCCAGACGCCCGTGTCGAAAAGGCCCTCGAGCCGTTTGTGTATGAGCTGGTGTCTGAAATGGCGGGCTCCATCAGCGCCGAACATGGCCTGGGGCTGGCCAAGAAGCCGTACATAGGATACAGCCGCAGCGAGGCGATGCTGGGCCAGATGCGCCGCATAAAGGACCTCTACGATCCGGTGAGTCTTTCTCTCTTCTCTTCCTTCTTTTCTCCTTCTTTGTTCCTCTTTTCTTCCTCTTCTCTTTCTTGGTTGAGAATGGCTTCATGTGGTTGCGAGATGATGGGTACAGCTAGAGTAAAACACAAGACTAACACACGAAACACACAGAACGGTATCATGAACCCCTACAAGTACATATAGTTGGTTTCAAAAGTATAGACTGCCTCTCAGAAAGGAAGGGGTTTCACTCAAGCAGACCAAAAGGAAAAGAATATAGATATAGACACGTCACTGTTCATTTCATCGTCCTCTGGCATGCAGTTCCCCCTGAAGGACTATAGAGAGCCGTCAAATATTGAAGAAGTCCTCGTCAAACTGAGTAAAGTCGGTCATGGCTGCATCGCCATTGGTCATGCCATCCCCACCACCACCTCCACCGCTGCTGCCGCCAAAGCCCTGGATCATGTCTTCAAAGTTGAAGTCGCCAGACCCAAATCCGCCACCGTCACCCAGATCTGCGCCAAAGTCGCCCGAAGGAAAGTCGGGCATGGCATTGTCGTTTGCATATGTTTCCAGGCCGGGCAGCAGCGACGACACGTCGGCGTCGTCATTGTTTTCATTTGTAGATGCATTGTTCTGACTTTCTGCCGCTTGCTTGGCTTCATTCGTAGAGTTGGACTGGTCGCCGTTCGCCTCATCCTCTGCCGGGGCCGGGTCTGGGTTGGTCAGGTCGTTGAACATTGCGTCCAGGCCGTCGTCGCTCGTTGCAGAAGGCGGCACTTCATCCTGCTTGAGTGCCTTTGCCTTTGCCTTTTCGTCCTGGCCATCTTCTTTTGCAGCTTCTTCTTCTTCTTTCAGACCTGCGCTCGCCGCCTCTTTCATGTCTGTATCATTTTGCGTGGTGGATGGTGCTGCTGCTGGGACAGTTTCTGCTGCTGCTGCTGCTGCTGCTGCTACGGGGCTTGTCTCCCTCGTTGGCTCAGGCTTGATGCGCGACAACAACAAATCTCGTCGAATCGTCTGCTGCGCGCGAACCAGCTCGCTCTCCAGGCTGTCGAGGTTGTCCTGGAACTGCGACAGCGCCTGCGGCACAAACTGCTTCATGTGGGCGTTGCATTTTGTGAGATGTCGGTTGTCTGGTCGAGGCCCCTGTCCCGTGTCTGGCAGCTTGTGGAACACGCTGCCCATCTGCAGCAGCAGCGAGTTGAACGTCTCCTCGAGGGCATCGAGCGCCGCGGCGCTGGCGCTGCTCGAGCCCAATGCGCCTGCCATTGTGCCTCTGCCGAAATGCAAGGGGGCTGATGTATCAAACGAGCTGGGCCGGCGTCCTATCAGACAGCGACACGTCAGGCCTGGAGGCGTTTTACTGCAAAGAGGAAAGGAAACATTGAAATCTGCTGCAGAATCAAAGGCAAAATGCACCAGGGCGAAGGCGGCGATTGGGGGCGCGCGGTTGCTGCCGCTGCCCCCAGCCCGGAAACAGCCTAGCGTGGCGGCAGAAATCAGTGGGACGAGCTTCAATTGCTGAGCTGTTCCTCTCTCTCTTCCCTTTTTTTTTACACCTTTGGGCATCCACACCACCAAACGAGCCATCGCCCAGCCTTCTCTTTCCTGTTTCCTTTTCTTTCCTTTTGTCGGTTGTGTGTTGCACGCTCTTATTTCGCTTACCGTTTCCTCTCTCTGTGTGTGTCTCTCTCTCTCTGTGTCGAGCGGGAGTCTGCTGCTGGTTTCCTTGGTTTTCCCTTTGGGTCGCACTTCCGGGAAGCCGACTTGTCTCGTGGCAAGGGGAGCCGTCTGGGGAACTTTTTTTTGACGCCTGCAGTAGCGTGGATTCAGGGGTGGCCCATCTTGTGGTAGCTTGCAGCAGCACCTGCAACCGAAACTTGCCGTGGTCAGTCCTTCTTCCTATATATTGCAAACCAAAAAAACAAAAACACTAAAAAGAGACCAATAATACTAGACTACTATCGCGTTGCTCTTTGTACTCTTCCACCGGCGCCTTTCCGCGTTACTGTATACCCACATATCCGCAACCTCTACCCTCGAAGCGAAAAAAGGTCTCAAGACACTCCGGCTTTTGATTTGGGACAAGAGAAAGAGACGTCTCTGAATTTTTTTCTTGATTCGATTCAAATTTTCTTCAAGAACACATCATGGACAACACAGCTCCACCATCCACGGCTGGTGCGCCTGGCAATGAAGCAGCAAATGGCTCTGTTCCCTCACAGCACATGGCTCCGCCAGCCCTCCCCCCGCTAAATACAAACCCTACCGGCCCGTCGATGATGTCGCCGGGCGCAGACCCCACAAGTGCAGGTGGAACTGTCCGTCGAGCAGCCCCAGAGCCTAATAAGCGGGCGCTGTATATCGGCGGTCTGGATCCGCGTGTGACTGAGGATGTGCTGCGCCAGATCTTTGAGACGACGGGCCACGTTCAGGGGGTCAAGGTGATTCCCGACAAGAACGTAAGTGTCTGTTGAGAGGTTGTGTGCCAGCAGGACTGACAAGACGCCAAGCAGTACCAGTCAAAGGGATTCAACTACGGCTTTGTCGAGTATGACGACCCGGCAGCTGCAGAGCGCGCCATGCAGACGCTCAACGGTCGACGCATCCACAACAACGAGATTCGTGTCAACTGGGCCTACCAGTCCAACAACGGCCAGAAGGAGGACACGTCGAACCACTTCCACATTTTTGTCGGAGACCTGTCAAATGAAGTCAACGACGAGGTCCTGCTGCAGGCGTTCGGCGCCTTTGGCCAGGTGTCTGAGGCTCGTGTCATGTGGGACATGAAGACTGGTCGCTCGCGTGGCTATGGCTTCGTCGCGTTCCGAGACCGCAGCGACGCCGACAAGGCCTTGAGCTCCATGGACGGCGAGTGGCTCGGTTCGCGCGCCATCCGATGCAACTGGGCCAACCAGAAGGGCCAGCCGTCGTTTGCCCAGCAGGCCGCCATGGCACAGATGGGCCTGACGCCCACGACGCCCTTTGGCCACCACCAGTATCCGACGCACGGCGCCCAGAGCTTCGACATGATCGTCTCGCAGACTCCGCAGTGGCAGACGACATGCTACGTGGGCAACCTGACGCCCTACACGACACAGAACGACCTTGTTCCTCTGTTCCAGAACTTTGGTCACGTCGTCGAGTCGCGTTTCCAGTCTGACCGGGGTTTTGCCTTTATCAAGATGGACACGCACGAGAATGCGGCAAATGCCATCTGCCAGCTCAGTGGCTACAATGTCAACGGCCGACCTCTGAAGTGCAGTTGGGGCAAGGACCGCCCACCGACCGGTCAGTTTGAAGGCTTCTCACCTCAGTCTGCCCAGTCACCAAACTTTGCGGGAGCGCCCACTTATTTCCCTCAATACGGAGCCAGCGGGTCCATGTCTGCCGGGCCTGGCGGCCCAAGCCCCGCGGGACAGTTCCCAGGCGCGTACGGGCAATTTTCACCAGCTGGAATGGCACCACCCAGCGCAGGTGGGTACGGAAGGGGTCACAACAGCCAGGCATCCTTTTCGGGTGGCTTTCCTGGCGGATACAACGGCTTCCCCCAGCAATGAAAAGACTCTTTCTGTCGAGTAGTGCTGTTGCGGAGTTGAGCGTGTCGAGAGCGAATTGGGGGAAACGATGACTCTTGCTTAGCGTGTAGGGTAATGAGGCGAGAAAGGTGAAAAATAAGAGACTGACAAGGTGAAATATCGCCAAAGGTTATTTTCTTCTGTGGTCTGCATTGCTTGTGCTGCTTGCTGCTTGTTCTGCCTGCCGCTTGTTCTATCCTATGCTGTCTCTCTGTTTCTCCCGCTAGATGTGAAAGTAATATGTTGTCGCCTGCAGCGAATCCCACAGTCTTATTCGTACAAGACATCATTGCCTTTTCCCTCTCCGTCGTTCTCTGGATGACAATTGTGAGAAGTGGCTGGCTGAAGGAAGATTTTGCGGTCAAACAGGCAGAGATCAGCCAGGCCGCTCCAATCGAACCTTGGATCTTGTCAATCACATTTGTTCAACCATATATCTCCATGCAAACATCTGGCATCATCGACTGAGGCCTAGGCAGACCTCAACCAGACCTCGTCAGAATCTGCAGCAAGTCGTCCCGCCGAAACATGCGCGCACATTCGATCGCACTCGGCTGGCCCTTTTCCGGGTCGGCCTTGCCCTGCTCTACCAGTATGCGCACAACGTCTGCGTAGCCCTTGAACACTACCCCTGCCAGGGGGCTCTGGCCCTTGTCGTTGAGAGCGTTGGGGTCAGCACCTAGCTCGAGCAGCTGCCGGACCGTATCAGCATGATTGTGGTAGGCGGCCAGCATGAGCAGCGTGTCCCCGCTGCCGTTGGTCAGGTTGGCTGGGATGCCCGCCTCGACGTACTGCTTCAGCGTCGCAGTGTCTCCGGCGCGGGCGCAGTCGAACAGACGTGTAGCCAAGGCAATGGCCTCTGGAGGCAGATCAGCCGCCCTGGTGCCTGGCGCTGGGGCATTGACGTTTGGGCCATGGGCATCTTTCTGGGCAGACTGGGGGTCTGACTCGTATGATGGCTGTCCCATATTTTCCTTGTTCGTGTCAGGATAGACTTCAGCGGTCTTGACTAGGAAATCAGCATGTGACTCTCTTTCAATAACAGAATCAGCAGATGACAGACGTCAACCGAAAAGTCGACGATGATGTAAACTCGATACCAAAGTCTTGGCGCTGGCTAATCGGTATCGGTGTTTTTTGACCATTGGCTTCATTGCCAGACATTTTCACCAGCAAACTGGACGGCCAGTTCTAAATGAAACAATCTCTTTGATTAGTTACAGAACCGCAGCCTGTTCAATGGCTCAACCCTCCAAAAGAAAGACGACTGTTCCTGTTTGAGCTGCTCCAGTGGCTCTCGCACAGAGGGAGCAAGAAGCAGCAACCAGAACAAGACGACAACCTTACCAAGGCTCGGCTGGACGAAGGGCACCCCTCTTTTGGATCGGATGGGTTTGTTGTCACCTGCCGCTGAATCATGGCCCAAAAGTGGAGGACGAACAACACCGCCGCCGTCCGAACGCCGCCATAAACTGTACCGTTACTTTGCCTTTTCCTCGCTAAGGGCGATCGGCGTCGAGCACCGACTGGCCTGTCGTTTCTGATCGTCGGCTTACTTGTCTTGACTGTCTGCCGTCTGGCCCATTTTTCTGCGACGGATGACAGGGAACAAGTTAAAGACTGTATCACCAAAAAGGTCGCCATGTAGCCTAAACCCTCGGTCCTCAGCCAGAGAGAGCAAGAGAGAGAGAGAGACACGCACACACACTATGAACGCAAGATACATAAGCCGGAGTCCGCGCCACACGGGGAGGCCCAAAGGACTTGCATGTGCCGGATTCTCGCACGTGCCAAAGGCCATGATGGGCAAACCAAGAGCCAAAAGAGGCCAATTGTGACGCTACGAGAGCCGCGGCAGAGGTTTTGCCCTCCCGAGCCATAGCGAATCGCGCTGACACAAGAAATAGCGCCCTTAGGGTCCAAGGCCTTTTTTTTGCGCTGCATGTGACTGACTCTGTCTCTCTCTCTCTCTCTCTCACACTGCACACTCCGCCTTTCTCGCGCTTTCTCTCCCTTTTTACCCCCCCTTCCTCCGCTACTCCTCCTATTCCTGGCCCTGCTTCTTCCCTCCAACTAGGGTCCTTCAGACAGAAGCACTGTGGGTCTGAACCCTTGCACTCACACATACAGGCGCACGCGCACACATACACATGCAGAGTGCCACTCCTGGCCATGTATACCATTGACACCACGCTGACGTGAACGGCTTCGACCCTGGCCTAGCTTCTTTTTTTCCTTTTGTACTTCTAGAGCAACACTACACTTGATACCTCTTTCTTTGCAATGGAGCAGGCTCCTCCACCATACCAGCAGGACCTAGCCTCCACCCTTCCGCCTGTACATCGCGACCACGTCTCCAGCCTCGAACCAAACTCTCCGCGCCACCTGCCGGCCCTCGAGCCTACTCTTTCACATGATTCCCAACCTGGGCCTGACAACCCAATGAACACGCGCCGCTACAGCCACTCGAATCACAACCACCATGACCTCCAATACTCTTCTGGAATTACGCTGCAGCCTCTGCGATTTCCACAGGTCCCAGAGCATTGCCCTAGCGCCTTGACGCTTGAGGCTGCCTCTCCTCGAGAGATGAGCGCCGTGTCCGAAGAGCACGACGACCGAGTTGCAGCAGAAGCTCTGCTGGGCCTGGGCAAGATGTCGACCCCACGGCCTCACCACAGGCAGCCCAGTCTTCCACGGGTGCCGCAGATGCAGGCTCCGGGCTTCGAGACCGACCTCAAGTACTACGACATTATCGAAAACGTCCGCTCCGGCACGCAGCGCGACGAGCCAGAGCCGCTGCTGTCGCTGCTCACCTCTTCGCATCCCTGGCTGGGCGGGACCATCAACAGCTCCGTTTCGGCCTACTCGTCCACAAAGCAGTACACACCCCGCTTCTTGCAGCGCGGCGCAGACATTGTCGAGAACACGGTGGGCGCCGTCGGGCGGCGCACCGGCGTAGAGGGCGGCATCCGACGCTACCTCGACTCACGCCGTCCCAGCGAGCTCGACGTGCACAATTCGGCCCACAAGCCTGGCGCAACGTCACCTTCGCACCTGTCTCGCCGCAGTTCAGGCAAGGAGTCGGTCGACTCGCTGCCCGCATACGACACCAACCGCAGCCCCTCGTACGAGGAAGCAGTTCAACATCACAGCGAAAGTGTCTCAACTCGTCCCCGACCGCCCATAAATCGCAGCTGGTCAACCCAGTTTATGATCTCAACGTCTGGTCTTGGTGCTGCGCTCAACGAGACGTCCCTGCAGTCGCTCAAGTACTGTCTGGCCATCCTGACCCGAGCAAATGGCCACGTGCGAGGCCTCATGGAGGCACTGCGCAATCTGCTGGCCCGCTACACAGAGTCAAGCCGGCGCTCTTCACACGCCAGCGACCAAGCCGACGACGACGCCATGGACATCGACCAGCCGGCCGACCAACCGCAGTCGGCAGCCAGCAAGATCGCCCAGGAGATCCGCAAGCTCAACGACGAGATCTGGCAGACGTTCCACAAGGTCGTCAACCACATCAGCCGCTACACGGGCGGCGCACTCCCGGAGAACGCGTCGACCATTGTCAAGTGGCAGCTCATGTCGGTGCCCGGCCGCTGGCACCGCGCCGTGCGATCCTCTGACCAGCAGTCTTCAACATCTTCATCATCTCCGCCCGCCGAAGCCGCTGCAGACGGCCAGCCCGGCCAGGACGAGGCCGTGTCGAGCGCCAACCGCATGCTGGCCTTTGCCATGGAGGGGCTCGACATGATGGACCAGGTCAGCGGCGTTGTCGACTCGACCATTGTGTCGGCCGAGAAGTGGCTCGACAGCATGGGCCGCCGCAAGCGCGAACAACAGGGAGAATCATCTGGAGCGGCGGCGGCATCATCTTCTGGTGAGGACCTTGGCCTGCCACTGCCCGTGCAGGCGCAGGAGAGGCCGGCCGCATGAAACGAAGATGCTCGAAGCATGCAATATTACTATCACTACCACCACAAATCATTATTATCTACAACTGTCTTGTTCTCGTCGCTTGGCGTCATGGCACCGGTGTCTTTTTGTCGTGTTCGTTGGTCTGCCTTTGGGTTTTTTTTCCTTCACCGTCTGGGGACATGTCTTTCTCTAAACGTCTTTTTCTAAATGTTTCCCTCATGTCGAAAATTAAAGGGATGGCCAGTTCTGTTTCTCTGGTGTGTCTTTTTTTTTGCTATTCCTGGTTTGGAGTGTGATACCAACTTTAGGGGGGCTTTGGGCTTCTTTTTGCAAGAAAAGGCCCCTCAAGATGCGTAGCAGGAGCTGCAAGATGGGAGATTAGAGTTATAAGAGAATTTCAAAAAGAGGGTGTGTCAAGGGGTATTGGCATCAGACATTGAGCATGGCTTAGCTGCAAATAGAGAGAAGGCAGAATCATCATAAGCTAATCACCGTCTTCCATGTCCCTTGTGATGCTGGCAGAGAGTGGCCATCATGATTAAAAGCCATGGGCCAAGTGCACAAGAAGAAAAGAGCAAGACGAAAAGATTTAGAGACTGCTGTTGGATTTGCTTGAGGGTATCTCCTCCATCCTCCCAATATAACCAATTTGGCCCACTTTGCTAACTTGATTCCTGTCCCCTTTTTCCCTCCCTTCAAAGATCCCCATCAAAAAAGTGAAAAGCGAAAAGGTCAAAGAAAGAAAAGGAAAAAACAGCGCGCGCAGTCTATGCGTGTCTATATATGAGTAGGTGGAGGTGGTATAATATGTACAAGGGCGTTCGGGGCCTCGCCCAAAGAAAGGCGAGCGAAACCCCCAAAGAAAAGGGAAAATGACGAGAAGAATACATGTCCGGAGAATGCTGGGGGAGAAGAAAAGAAAAAGAAATGATAGAAATGGCCGATGCTTCCCTTTTTTCCAAAGTAGATGTCTTCCTTCTTTGCCCCAATGATAGATTGTCCCCGACCGCCTTTAGTTTCGGTCTCCTTTTCTTTCAACAATTTCAGTCCCCAAACCCTCATGCACCTCCCAAGGTCACACGTTAAAACGCCAAGTAAATGCCCAAGAGTAATCATCGTGACTGAGGCTGCTCGGCGGGCTCCTTGTGCTCCTCAATGACGGGCACCGGGTCCTTTGGCGGCTTGACGTTCTTGACCGGGTGCATGAGCATCGACGGCAGGCACATGCGGCCGTGCTCCTTTTCAAACTAGAAGGATAAGAGTTAGCTTGGGGAATGCAACAGAAAGATAAAAGAGAACTCACCGCGCCACCGCCAACGACGCCAAGCTCGTCAGTCACGTCGACTCCCTTGATGGTCACAATGCTGAATCCCGCACGCCAGCCCAGCCATCGCCAGTAGACGACCTTTGGAAAGTCGGACCAAAAGTACCAGCTCCAGCCGCCAAAGTTGTGCTCGCGGTCCGGGCTGTAGGGGGCGTCGCGCTCCTGACTCCATCGTGCTGGCAGGCCCTCGCCGTTGGGTCCACTCCTGAACTGTTGCTTGCCAGCAAGGTCCGCCTGGCGATCATAGCCTCGACCGCGGCCGTCGTCAGTGGTGCCGCCTGGCAGACCACCAGCACCCCAGCCGTCGGCGTTGAAGATGCCCTCCATGTAGTCGGCAGGCCAGATCTGGGCCTGCCAGATGGGATGAGGCGCGTAGACGGCCTTGAGACCGTGCTGCAGGGCCACGGAACCAGGCCACATTTCCGAAGCCATGGACAGGCCAGCCTTGTTTTCAGTGTGCATGGCATGCAGCAACTTCTTGGAAAAACGTGCCAGAGTATTGATGAAGACTCGTCGCGGCACGTGTGGGTAGGGTCGCTCGTCGTAGGAACCTGGGCCTGAAGGGTAGTTGTACATCTTGTCACGATATGACCAGAATGTTTCGCGAGGATCCCAGAGAGGCAGTAGAGTGATGAAATCGGCGTCTTCGCCAACACCCCACTGGAAGTCGTCATCCTGCTCCTCGGTGGGAGGCGATTGACCGATGACAGTCTGCGACTCGGACCACCGCTGAGGCCCCCAGACCGTCGGCATGCCCTCGGCTTTGGCAGAGTTGACGATGCTGTTGGTATTGGCAACGTAATCTTTATAGTTGCCATGGACTGCTGGCAGGTAGAAGCGAGCATTGCGCTCCCACAGATACTTGCGTGGCTGCTGCTGCGCAAAGTCGGCCATCTTGTCGAGAAAGTGATAATGCTGTCCAATCAAACGGGCGTCCATTTCCCAATTCCAGACAAAATCAAATTCGGGATGCGTCTTTGAGAACCACTGCAGCGGCATAAACTGCTGCCAGTAGACCCCCCATTCTCCGACCTTGGAGTACCACTCCTTGCACACCTGTTCGCTCCATAGAATGGCAATGTCCCTGAATTCCTCGGGCACATGTTCCTTCAGAGCCTTTTCGTACGTCTCCTTGTCTGTGAAGATGTCCAGGTCGTTGTTCTTGATGTTGACAAACAAAAAGACCTGATATTCGCCGCCACTGAGCAGAGACGTCTCGGTGATGAGTGAGCGAACAGTCTGCATGTCGTTCTCCATGTATTCGTAGGAATCCCACGTCCTGATGAGAATGGCAGTGCGAGACCTGTGCTTCTTTCCAGCAGATGAATCGCCTTGTTTCTCGTGCAGCGTACCGCTGTCTGCAGGCTCATCCTTGCCTGGCTGCAGGTTGGTCACAGCAGAGTCGGCAAACCTGGCCTTGTTGCGCAACATGCACTCGTCCTGCAGCTTGCCCCATCGCACCTTTTCCCAGTCGACACGCGAGTATTGCTTGACGTTGAGGCCAGTCGTGTCGAGCCCGTAGGGCCCCAGCCTGCCAGCTCTGTCGAAACAGACATTCTCATGCAAACCAACAGCCTCCCAAGAACCAACATCAGGGTACGGATAGCCACTCGGTCTGGCCAGGTATGCAGATATCAGATCGTCGGGAGATTCATCGAGCGGTTTACCACGAGGACCGATGCAGGGGACAAAGTCACCATGCCACTCCGTTCGCCAGGCCTCGCTGTCGTACTGTGGATAGGGGAGGTATATTGCGGGCGTCTCTTTGTCCGAAGGGAGATTGTGGAGGGTGCCGTTGGTGTAGATGGCATTGTTTCTGGCATCACAAGTCAGTCACGCCCTGCAAGGTTAGACTGATTCTCAACATACTGCGGGAAAGCTTCCCATCGATTAGGGTCGTAGTCTCGTTGTGGGTATTGGTCGTAGGGTGGGTAGTGGTCCTTGATCTCAACTGGAGGGTTCCATTCGAGATGCTTCTGGTAGCTTTCCGGCAGACGGCTGCGGGGATTGGTGTTGTCAATGTGTCGTTCCGGTGCGTCGGCTGGCTTGTAGGGCGGATGGCCTCGCCAGGCATCTCGGTATGGGATTGTGGGTGTGCGCAGCAGCACGAACAACAGCGCCAGGCCAACAAAGCCCAGCACGAGGCGGCGCACGCGCGCACCCCCTCCCATTATCACAGCCATGCAGTGGTGAAGCCGGCTGTAAGGTCTATAGTGAACATTCCATCACACAGGAAACCGAAAGGGGGAAAGAAACGAGTATCAACGGGGAGGAGGAGGAGGAGGAGGAGGTGGAGGGGGAGGAGGAGAATCGACGGCGACAGGAAATCTTTGGACCGCCTTGGAAGAGGAAGTGGATTAGGGGGTCGCGCGAAATAGTGAGCTGTTGTCTCTTGTGCGAAAGTAACTGAACCTGGGGGTGTCGCACGCCGCCACAACCAGTGCCAATGGTCAGGCGGGCGTTTTCAAAAAGGTTTGAGACCAGCGTGGCCCTAGGAATGTGCCTTGCCCCCTATTGATGGCCGCGCCGTCCGTCGACGAGGCTCTGCTAAACAGTGGCGTCAACGGCTGATCGACGCTTGCTTGCGCGTATACCTCAGCCCTTTTTCGTCTCTTCTTCTTTCTCTACGCATTACCGACGACAAACACTCAGCGGCAGATTGTGCAGGGGCATCTGAAACATCTCGATTGTCTTGCAAACGCCATGAATCTATTTTGTTCTGTTACACGTGTCATTGTTAATTCCCTCGTCTTGGCCGGCCTCCCGTCTTATTCTCCGATTCAGCCCCTCAAGTCCACTTCTGCACGACGACGCCTCCGCGCTTCAGCTCTGCAAGGTCGCCAATCTGCTGGGACTTGTCGCTCAGCTCCTTGGTGGGAAATGTCGTGGCCAGCGAGTATGGTCTGGGTGCGCCCGACGATGAGCTGGCGCGGTCCACCAGAGAGTACACGTCACCGACGGTGTGCGTGGCGTTGAAGCGTGACGGTAACCTGGATCCATCTGCAAGTCGTATTTGAAGCGTCACCGTCGGCTGCGACTCGTCCAGGCCTTCAACTGTTGGAGGCCCGCTGCTACTTGCTCTTGCTGCTGACGACGTCGAAGTAGTCGACGCTGCAGTTGAGCCTGATGCAGGTTGGGCGGAAACAGAAGTCGACGCAGAGCCAGAAATCCCTGGCGTCGGACTGCCCAGACGCTGTCCCGACCCTTGGAAAGGTTTGTACTTCTTTTTGGGCTGCACGTACTTTTCGTTCTGGTGCTGCTCCAGCTTGACATCGACGGCCTGGCCGTTCGCGACGTTCATCAGATCCAAGGGTGCGCTGCCACGGTTGATCATTTCCAAGGTCCTCGCATTTGCTGGGTCGTCGTAGCGAAAAAGGGGTCCATCGTCCACTGAAAAACCATCAGCCCAAAGATGCAGTGTTCGCTCCGCCATTGGCAGAGGCTGTGCCTGGTTCGCATTGGGATCAGGTACTGCGGCACTGGGTGTGTCATCGCCTCCAAGTGTCATGCCAGTGCCACGGAAAGCGGTCTTCTTCTGCTTTTCTTCGGGACGTGGAGGCGGTCCATTACTTTTGTCGACTCGTGTTAGCAACCTCGAGTCTCTGACCAAAATCACAAGTCCAAGCATACCGTCGTGCAGTCTCCAAAATGCGCCGAATGTGATCTCTCGAGCCCTGTCCAGGGTCTTGCACTGCAAGCCCAGACTTGTCTCCTCCTGCAAAATACTGCTGCTCCTTATCCGAGTCGTCATCATCTCCGTGGCTCTGGCCATCAGATCCGTTGTCCGCCAGATCCCTGAACGACCCAAACTTCTTCTTTTGCTGTGCTGCCTGCGAAGATGATGCCGACGCATTTGCTCCTGCAGCTCCAGAAGCTGACGATCCTGCTGCTGGCCCTCCCGAAGCATCTTCGTCATCGGGCTCCTGATCCTCCAGGAAGCTTTGCGCTGCAGCCTCGAGATTCCATTTGTTCGCGCCCAGGTACTGATTCGCCTATCATGTCTGCGTCAGTTTGCCCGCTTACAAATGCCTCATTTCTGCATACAGTCTGTTCGCCTTGGCCTGTGATCTCGCAGAATCTCGCAATGATATCGTCGTGATTCTCTGCCATCTTGAAGACTCGGATCTGAAGAGTGAAGGAGGAGTTTGTCGTGGGGCAATATCACAGGCGGGCGGTGAAACAACGTCACTGCGTCCAAAGAAAAAAAAAGGGTCCTGGAGCGGAACAAGAGCCGCCTCGAACTTGTATAGCATTTACCTCTAACACCATTGGACTATCACTCATGATGCCCTCAGCAACAAGAGCATGAATAGTCCTTGAGTCGAGGACATTGGACAGTCACTACAACTCCGCCATGGCTGCCCCGAGCGGCTCTGTGCTCGAACAGGTGCCTGAGATTACCCCCTCGGACGGCAGCGACAAGTACGATGCTGGCGACGAGGCATCACCTTCTTCTCACACGTCTTCTGGAAACACGCCGCTGATACTCTATTCTCCTCCTACACTCTGGGGCCTGCTACGTGGCGCCGCTATCAATTTGCTACTGCCATTTGTGAACGGCCTGATGCTGGGATTCGGAGAGCTATTCGCGCACGAGGCGGCATTCAGACTCGGCTGGTCTGGCACAAAGGTACACCTCCATTCTCTGTGGTCGCCTGCTGCAGAGCTTTGAGAACTGCTGTCCAATCCAAATGGATACGCAGTTTCTACCAAATCCTTGCCAACGTCACAGCACTACAGCCAGCTCAGTCGTGCTAACACAACTTCCAGATATTCCCAAATCACAGATCATCTCATCGAGTGGGGCCTGGAGTCGAGGTTCGCGATGACCCAGTTGAACGAAGGCGAAGAAATGGCCAGGAGATGGACATGTATACGAGCATGGAATAGATGGCATATACCTCTTTCGGTGGCCTGGCACGCCAGGTACACACGAGTCTGTACATTTACAGTATTACAGAATCCGATATTCTGAAAACGTGGCTATGGCATTGTTCTGGGATTTGTCTCTTCTTTCCCTCTGCTTTGCTTCCTTGATAGTATATATCTAGGGGTACCCAAGCTGTGCTCCTGTATTCTGCTCCTGACAGCTGCAGGGATAACAGCAAAGACATGCATCAGTGCCAAATCTTCGAGTTTCCTCCGCCCGCATCAATTAAATGATTTGATCTAGACAGATTTACAAGAAGGAAACAAAATCATAAGCCTTTGAATTGTGACTGGAGAAGAAGCATTCTTGTTGAATATGTCTTGGCATTGATTCTTCCACATGACGCTACTTTTTCTTAATTGGAAACTCATCTACCACCACCAACAGCATCACAAGCATCCCGACAATGCCTCCAAGTCGAGGTGTATGCGCCGCGTGTAGGTTGCAAAGCCTTCAGAGACCTGCGCCTCGGTTATCAGTGTCATCTCGTCGACAGGTACGCGCCATGAGCTTAGTTTCATCTCTCTCTCTAACCAAGCACAGTATTCTGCAGCTGCGCGCATACCGTCCATCTCCCGACTCTCTGCATCGCGCAATCTTCCCATTGCTTCTCGATCGCTTCTATTGTCAAGCTCAACATCCTTCAGTGCTTTTCGCTCTCTGCATGTGCTTCAGTCGCGGCTGCAGTCCACTGCCTCTCCCTCCTCGACCAGCATCAACTCCTCCTCTCCCTCTCTCGACCAACAGACAAACAACCTCAACACTGCATACAATTACACTCCTCCAGAAACTTTAGAATATGTTCC
Organism: Erythroxylum mucronatum; assembly: GCA_027563825.1. NCBI lineage: Eukaryota > Viridiplantae > Streptophyta > Magnoliopsida > Malpighiales > Erythroxylaceae > Erythroxylum > Erythroxylum mucronatum. The sequence continues at coordinate 32,502 of JAOSBP010156778.1, forward strand.
TCCTCCAATACCAGTCGAAGCCAAGATTGGCTGGTTGCATGATCTGGGCCTGAACTTTGGCTATGGTCCTACGAGCTCCCTCCAATGGCTCTTTGAGCACGTGCACGTCTTCAGCGGGTTTCCCTTCTGGGGATCCATCGTGGCTACGGCCGTCGTCTGCCGTCTCACAATGGTCCCACTGATCATGCAGTCTTCGGACACGTCGTCGCGCTTGTCTGCGGTCAACAGCATCACCAAGCCCAAGATGGAGGAATTGAAGATGGCAGCTACGGCACAGGACCAGCTCAAAGTGCAGAAGATTCGTGGCGAGATACGTGAAATCTACCGAAGTGGTGGTATCAAGATGTGGAAGCTGGCTCTGCCCATGCTCCAGCTGCCAATGGGTTTCGCTCTCTGGCGCTTGACGAGGAACATGGCAGACTTGCCCGTACCCGGCATGGAGACAGGTGGTATCCTCTGGTTCACAGATCTGACACACAGCGATCCATTCTTCATCCTTCCCTTTGCTGTTGCACTACTTCAGCATCTCTCAGTCCGCGTAGGTCTTTCTGATCAGCCCTTCCCATGTCTCCTTCCATGCTGACCATACTTGTTACAGACTGGTATTGAAGGTCAAGCCAACATGTCCAGCCCGACGATGCGGAAATTCATGCTCTTTGGGCTTCCTGCCATCGCAGTGCCATTCATCGCCATGGCGCCTGCAGCTGTGCAGCTCAACTTCACCGCGACCGCAGCTATTGCACTCTTCACAAACACCATCATGCGCCAGCCAGCGCTACGGGCACGGCTGGGCCTCTCACCCATAGTCAGGGCCAACATAAATAATGCCACCGCAGCCACTGCACAGCCGTACAAGGGCACCATGACAGTCAGCGGCCGCGCCAAGGAGCATCCGGAAAACGTCAGGCGAGCCCGTGAGCAGGCTGCCGCTGCCGCCAAGCAGGTCAACAGCTCGCTGCCCTGGACGCAACGTATGGCTCCTGGGAATCTCGTCAAGTCGGGAACGCGCATGTTCCGCAGCCTGGGCGAGCAGGTCGACAAGGCCATGCCGACGGCGCGCGCCCAGCAGCAGACGGCGGCACAAAAGCGCAGCAGGCGAGCGGCCGACGAGTACGAGCGCAAGCGGGCCGCAGAGCTGGACCGCGAGCGAGCCGACTTTGAGCGTGGGCGGCGACGATAGATTTTGCTGTTTCCTGTCATTTGTACAATTGGGCATGGGTGAAGGGCATGTCGAGTAGAGAGGAAAAGGGACTTCATTCTGGTTAGGCTCGCGGAGCAGCATTTAGAAAAGAAGACCAAGTGTATTAGTAGATGTAGATACAGAACTGAATGGAAAATTACAATACCTTTCCTTTTTTCCAGTGGTCTATTTGAGTCTTGAAATCCAGTATGCCATTGTATCCATTGGGCCACCCATTCTCGATCCACGCCCAAAACAACGCCATCCTCTTGGAAATCTTCTAGTAAATTGTACACTGTACATAGCTTTTTTTTCGACTCCTCAAGCAGAATAGATAGGAAATAGGATCAACTCCAGAGCGCGTCGTCGCCGCTGCCGGATGGGCTGGGAGCTACAAGCACATGGCTCCACCTTTCGTCGCCGTCCACAAACAGCCGGTACTCGAGCACGTCCTGGCCGCTCTTCATCTGCCTCAGCCGCACGGCACCAAACTTGTGGTTGCCGTCGGGCTCGTAGTGCACACGCACGTCCTCGAGCCCGTCGCGCTTATCGGCGATGCTTCTTCCTGTCGAGTCGACATCGGCGCGGTAGGTGCGGATGGGCAGATAGAACATGTCGAGCGGCGAGCAGCTGAACTCGTGCACAGTGCAGCGGTCACGCGGCCACCTCGCCGCTTCTTCGAGGGGTGGAGGAAAGGCGGTGGCGGCGAACTCGTGGCGGTCGCCGCTGAGAATAACATGAGAAGCGCCACTGTCTTGAGCCTGGGCGTCCCACATGGCTTCCAGAAGCTTTTTCCGCTCGTCAAGGTATCCGCCCCAGGTATCCTTGCCGTTGACGCGCCAGTTCTTGGTGAAGGGCACGCTCGAGATGATAAATTTCCAGCGCACGCCAGGAGCTGCAGGCTCACGGATCCAGTCCAAGACAGCGGTGAGCTGCGCATCTCCCAGCATGGTTGAGTCAGCACGGTTAGGTGTCGTCCTGAAACGGCGACAGTCCATAAGGAAAAAGGCTGCAGGGCCATGAATGAAGGAAAAGTAGGTGACAGCATCGTGCGCTAGAGGATCAACAATCTTGTTGCTGGGGCGCACACCATGCAAGGGAGGGTTTACTGCAACATGATAGTGAGTATAGGGGTCAAAAGCAGCCGGGAAGACTCCAGTAGTGTTCTTGGACCAGTCATTTTCAATCTCATGGTCATCGTAGACGTGCAGCCAGGGCAGATTAAAGTCGTCATAGTCGCTGACGCCTTGGTCCAAGTCAGTAGTCGCAACTGAAGGCCAGTCTGGCGACGCATAAACATGCCGATAAGGCTTCCGGTAGGTCTCGATATCGGACCCATGACGCATAGGCACGTCAATGTAAATGAAGTCGCCCAGAAAGAGCATAAAGGCCGGCTTGATGGTCTTGAGCCACTTGGCCAAGTGCGGCAGACCAGGGATATGTAGCGGGTGATGTAATGGATTGTAAGGGAAATGTGGGATAATGCAACTGGTGTGGACAAAAGTGAAGGAATCTTGAAGGGCTGCTCGGCTGGAAAAGCGCCCTGGATTTGGTGCTGTGATGAAGAAGCCAGACTGATTGTTTGAAAATGCATACTGATAGCGGGTATCTGCCTTCAACCCAGTCACACTGAGTGCAGCGGTGAAATCAGACTCGTCCGTAAGTGAGTTGACTGTTGCGACGTGCTTCCAAGCGCCATCGAACTGCGACGAGTGCTCTGCGCGAGGTGGATCTGCATAACGGTAGGACAGGAAGAGAGGCATCTGAGCTTCCCGAGGTTCTCTGACCATTATCTTTGCGGCATCATGAGAGACATGGCCCAGTCTTGCAAACACAAGATCATGAGATGGATACCACACTGAAGCGTGAAAACAGTAGTCCAAGACCATGGCCATCAGAACTAGGTTGACCATGAGTGACACCAAGGACCAGAGCAGCGACGCTGGTGATGGTGATCCACTCAGCAGTGAAGTCAGAATACTTGGATTCTTCTCCTCCAGAACGATAGTCTCTTCGACATCAAGCTCTTCGAGCTGCTCTCCATCTGGTCCAAGGAGAGGCCGCTTCTGGGCCTTTGCATCAGTCCTGCCATTGCCCTTTCGCGAGTTGCGATGTTCCTCAATTTCAACAACTGCTGGCTTGGTGACAACGTTAATTTGATCTTGCACAACGCTGTATGGCGACTCTGTGGCTGCTGTCCATGCAAAGCTGGCCAAGTAGACGGCGAATAGAGCAGTCAGTATGGGCGGAATGGGCTGCACTCTGCTGTCAGTGTCTGCCGAGCCAATTTTCTTCTAAAAGGTCATTTACCTCTCCTGGAATCTAAAATTCATCAGTTCAATCAGTACAATTTATATATATGTAGCGCAAAGCATGGGGGAACAAACCCAGCGCAAGAAGAGATAAGCCAGCAGCCGGAAAAGCGTCGAGCTGCCAGCCGTGACAATTCCCAAGGCATTTGCCATGTCTGGCGAATCTCACCTTATCCTAACTTTGCAATATATCACGCAAAAAAGGAAACCATTGCAAGAAATGAATGGACAGGTGTTTGGGATGCGTGGACTTTGGTTGGACGCGTGACGCCATATACACTCTTTCAGGAAAAGTCAGAAAAGGTGGCACTATTAGATTGGGGTATACCCGTATATTCGCACCTTCATATAACTACACCTTCTAGAGATATTTAATTTTAAGGTGGATAGATCTCCTTGTTCAATTAAGAAGAACCGGGTCTAGTTAATATATCTACAGTCTTTTTAAGGTTCTATACAGGTATATGGGCAAACTCGATTTGCAGCGCTGTTTTGTATGGTAAGCGCACAGCCTATGTTTTTTTCCTCCAAAAAAGGGGAAATCTTCTGACAAACACCACAACCGCAAAGAATATAGTAGCAACCAACACACATTTGGCAATGATCTAGAATAGGAAGATGGTGTGGAATAGAGGTTCTGGCCAAAGGTTCAAAATTTAGGAGTATCATATGGCGGGCCTCTGTGATTGTATGGGTCTCGTGGATGGTTCGTGAGGCGAAGCTGCTCCATTGGCCGCATAACGGAACCAAAATCTGAGGGACCTACTTGAGTCCATGGAGGATAAAAATGAGGAGGTGGAGGGGGAAATCCCAACGGCATCCTGCCTTGCACAAAGAAGTTTTGTTCAGCAGATTGCAGTGACTGCCGTGGTGGCTGTGGGTATCCGTGTGGTTGTCCTAGCCGCATGCCGCGTTGCGTAAAGTCAGGAGGATATGGAGAGAAGTTTTGTGGTGGCACATATTCGTATGCTTGAGGTGACCAGTGATGAGGGGCTGATGGAGGAGTAAAGTGTGGATTGGAGGGATGAAAACCATTTCTGGGAGCAGGGTTAAAAGTCTGAGGAGGCCTTGAAAATGCCAAGAGCCTTGTACGGACGTCTTCTGGTAAATGACCTGTCCTACTCTCAGTGTGCTGAAGGTGATAACCTCGCGACGACGTGGCTCCTGAGCGGGTGAGGCGTAGCAGATGACTCCGAAGAGTTTCAAGCCCAGTAGGAGTGAAATCTCTCCTGTCGTGGTAAGCGGGTGGTATCCTCACTCGAGTATTAATCCAGGTCAGATCATTTGCAAATCTCGCCAAGTTCTCAGACAAGGATACATCTCCCATGATGGCATCAAGACAGACATCCAAGGCCGTGAGATTGAGATCCTCGTGCCTCATATTATTCAGAGCCGGCATGTGGTTGGCATCGCCCTCACTTCGAGTAGCTCCCAAGTGAAGCAAGCAATCCAAAAGCCTAGAGTCTCGAGAGCGTGCCGCCAGGTGCAAAGCAGGGAAACCTTGGAAGCATGGTTCCATCTGGCTCTGTCCATTCTCCACCATGGCCACTGCCATCTCCAGGAGCTGGCTCATGCGATCTTCAGCACGATCTTCAAGGCTGAGAAAAGTCATCAAAACTGCCCATGTCGACATTTGAGATACATCGTGTGTGACGTGAGCACCGTGCTCCATGAGTACCTTGCATATAGGAGAAAGATTCTGAAGCTTCGTCACTCCAAAGCCGATAATGACAATCAAGTCATTCATGATTGGAGAACCTTTGGTCACTGTGAGGGAGCCAGGTCCTGCCAGCATGCTTCTCAAGTACAAGGGTAAGCTAGCCATCACTGCAAAGCGCAGATGGGTCATTCTTAGCGGCACCCCTCGAACAGATATTGCGCGCCCTTTTTCATTCCATGAGCCTGCATCAGCCGTATAGAAGAAGCGTTCCTTTGTGTCATCCAGGTCGTCGTCCTCGACAGAATCCAAGAAGTGTTTCTGCGCTTCGCCCGTGGTTGACTCAGCTAGGCACAGGTGGCGAAGCGCCTTGGTTTTATAATGGAAAATCCCTTTGCCCATACCTTTCGGGAAATATTGGCGACGCGAGCCTGCGTAAAGCGATAAAAATGCTTTTGCGAATAATGCGTGGCCATTCATAATGGACTTGATGTCGCCCTCTGAGATGATGGAAGCAGTTGCACCAGGCTCCCGGAAATACTCTTTGACGGTCTGATGCAGGAGCCTCGCTCCCAGCACGACTCTGGAACCGCCATAGTTATGCATCATGGCCATTTGCACCAAGCCGCCGGTCCGGCCTTCAACCAACTGACAAAGCCTATGTCCCCTTTCGCCGGCCAGATGGGACGACCAATCCTTTAGGCACTCGAAGCATTCTTTCATGGTCGAACAATCAGCCGTTCGGAGAACTGCGTCCACATTACCAGCGTCCAGGTCTTCACCTGCCTCGGCCCTCAGGGCAATCTCGATGATCATGTAGCAGTCACGGCGATGCTGTTTGGGAATTCTCCTTATAATAGCTGCATACAAATGCTCAAGCTCGTTGGGAATCTTCTCAAGTTCGCTCATCAAGCGCCGCTCGTATATTTCTCCGTCCCGAACAGCTCGAGACAATTGATCTATGGCAAGCGAGGCCCATAGAAAGACTCCTTCGGCTCTTCTCAGTATTTCTTCGCTAAGAACTCTAGCAACCTCGGCCGATAGCTCGGGAAGATGTTTGAGATGATCGTCTTGCCGGATGCGACTCTGCACAAACGTTTGCATGTCTTTGACAGTGAACTTGTCGATTTCGAATCCGTCACATCCTTGGAAACGGTTGAATTCTGGCCAAGGACGGCTGGAGAAACAAATCTGAATTCGCGTCATAGAAGCTTCGGTTTTGTCAGAGACTATTCTTGAGAGAAAGTCAGATATAAACTCCTTGGGCCCAGAGTATTCATCCAGAGCATCAAGAAACAGAACCATTCTAACGTCGGTTCGTCGTTGCGATAAAATCAGGTCAAAGGCAGTCTCAAGGTGCTCAAGACTCCATATGCCTCCTTCAGGTGATTCTCTAGCAGCTAGCGGAAACATCAAGTCCTCCATCTGCGGCACCTGGCGGACAATCTGGAGCAAAAGGGTTTGCAGGAGACCAGCAAAGGATTTTTGATGTGTTGAGCCACGGTCGTGGAAAAAGAAAGCTGCTACAGTGCGGCGAGACTTTAGCTTCTTCAAACCTTGTACCCGACGACTTCGCAGGAGGAACCTCATCATTGTTGATTTTCCAGATCCTGGTTTGCCGCGAATCCAAAAGAGACTCTTGTTTGACATCAACCACGGTACAAGGCCTATTTTGCTATCCTCCAAAGCCCATCCAAACGTATCAGTGCAAGCCTCTTCTACCTGTTCAATGCGGTCAAATTGGCCTCTATATTCCAGACTCTTATACACTATCCAGCAGGAGTAGAGATGGCAAAGTTTGTTTACATGTTGCTCATCTCTTAATATGGTTGGATCCTTGAGAATGGCATCATACAGATTTTTTCTTTCGGCGTGATGATCCAACTTTGGTACCGATTCCTCACTATCTTTATCTAGGTCGAGGTCGAGGTATGTTCTAACGGCCTGAGTTTTGGATTTTGGACCCCACAGATCCTGTTGACTGAGCCTGTACTTCATGGCTTGGACCACATACTCCACAACACATTCTTCATGTCGGCTTCTTTGTCGCTCGTCGAAAGTATGATTGTCCACTACGCCTGCTTTTTGCAAGCTGTCCAAGGTTTGGAAAAGCGTATCGAGACTGGGTATCGCAATGTCTATATTTTCGCGCCGGTCTTGCCCGAAAGCATTGATTGTAGCTTCACGGAGCATTCGACTGTTGCTAGTGATTTGAGAACAACACGAACGAAGCATCGCCTTGACATCATGGTATGAAGCATCATCAAAGTCGAACTTGACAATATCCGAGTGGTTGCGGTTAATTGCAAGGATGTCTTCCTTGTTGGTGCCGAGTTGAATGGCTGATTGAGGTTCAACGAGAATGATGGGCTGGCCTGTCCTCTTCCACGTGCCACCGTTTTCGCGCTTCTTTTTGTCAGGAGCTGAACACACTGCAATGTAAATGGGCGAGCTACACGTACCTTGACAACAGGAGTTAGTTCAGTCTCGTACAAAGATATTTTTCGAATGTTCCTCAGCATTGCAATTCCTTGAAATTTTCTCTCAAGGTCTCTTAACTCTGGAGAGTCTTTTGCAAGAGACTCGACAAGAGGACTGTTGGGTTGACCGGTGACCATATCAAGCAAGGCCGTCACATCCATGCCAAAGCTTGGCACGGCGAAGAAGAAGATGGCTTTAATTGTCTTCAGGAGCTGTTGCAGCTCTCCGGCTCCACTTGTTGCGAATGAAAGCAGGCAATGCTTCAGGATAATACCACCCAGGCTATGCGCGAGGAATATCGAAGGCTTCACTGCGGAGAGAGGTCCTCGCTGATGGCGAAGGCCTATGGACAGGAGAGAAGCCATGTCCGAGATGGTCTGGAAAGAGAGACTGCCTTCAAGGCTGCTTTCAAACCCGTAGATGATGCATCGCACTCCTTTAATGTCGTACGGCAGCTGGTCTCGAAGCCACATGTATCCTGGCTGCTTTCGCGACCTCCATGAGCCAAACGCGTGACTGGATAAACCTGAAATTGCAAAAATACTGTCGTTTCATAGTCAGCAACCTCGAACAGCCTGGCGCCTCTTGAGTAACTTACTCTAGGACATGGTCGTCTGGGGCAGGCTCGCTAAGAACCGTCAAACCCTTGAAGTGAGTGTCCAAGACAATGGAACAGGACTTTTGTCGAGAATCTTGCAGAATCCATTCATCTTTTCCGTCTTTTAGAAGCTCTGGAATAGAACGAAACATGATAGTGGCCGTTTTTGTACGCACATATACGTCAAGGTCCGAAGTCAACGACATGACTCTCACATCTTGTTCTGCGCCAAGTTTGGGGCACAATCCTACAAGGAAAGGAGCCACATTTGCGATTGTGATATGTGAAGGTATCCGCCGGGCCCTGAATGTTCGGTTTGCAGCATCGTTCGGCATGTTTGGCACCGTTCCAGGCTCAGTATCTTGACATGTGCCGCACCGTTACCATCGGAACTTGCCTAAACTTATGATGCGACACCAAAGACATTACACAAGAGGCTATGACTCGTAAATCATGGATTCCCTGTTCTAACGTCAATGCTCTCTGGCGGGTCCACACTTGCTTCATAATGTGGAGTGGCAGATGTTTGCAAACGGCTGATCGCCGCCTTGGCAGCTAAACCGCAAACAGCCGTCTTGTTATCAGCTTTTACCAGGAGTAAACATTGGGCAAAAATGAAGAGTCTTAAGGAGTAAAATGCAAGGCTGAATTCTAGACCAGCAGCAAAAGAAGGTGGTCATTTCTCCCAGAAATTGTTTAAGAAAGGTGACCTGGTCAGCTGAAAAAGTGGCTCCTAAGTCGGGTATACCCGTTTAATTGCAGTCTTGTATAGGACCTCGGAGAGCATCTGATTACGAAGTAAATGCCTTCTCTTACAAAGTACAAATTATACAGGTATATACAACCCAGAGTGCTAAATTTCATGCACGGTGGATAAGGTGCACCTGTCAATAGAACATGCCCGAGAAAAGCAGTAGCGCCACCAAGGTGTAAGTAATGTCGTTGGGTCTGAACATTCATGGAACATCACCTGATGTTCTTTCACTCTACCTTCAAGGCATCTACGGCGGGCTGAAGAGCCTGGCCCGGGCAGGACCGTATACTGTGCTGACAGGCGGCTTCGTCAGTCTTGCCCTTTCTGGCCAGAGAACAAACAATTCATCCACTGGGTGAGCGATTAGGACTAGCTTGGCCCCTTTTTCATGAGTCAGCGTGTTGGAGATGGTCTTGCTGGTACCCGTTGAAGCGTCTATAAGCACGAGAAGAGCCGTTGGTTGGCTTCCAGCTGACCTCCACCGCGTAAGCTGAGATGGATCGACCAGAAACTGAGGTTACTATGAAGATCATCTTGGCCTGAAATGCACTCGATTTTCGATTTCATTCTATCACCCTTTTGTTTTTGCCAGTATCAAGACTTGTTTGAGCGACAGGTTCCTTGAAGAAGCTGCAACTTCATTCGTCCAAGGCCAGCATCTCAACCCGTGAAGTGCCGGCTTGGCAGGTTGGCTGAGCATATAGCATAAGCATACAGCAACACCGGCTTTTGCGGGTTGCTCTACTGCTTGAACTTTGAAGGTCTAGAGCAAAGCAGTGAGAGCGCCACCCATCTGGAAAGTTCCGCAGAATTATTCATCAGTGAATCCCAACATTAGACAGTCACAGATGGCTGCTCTGTACTGTACATGACGAGACCAGCATCAGCACTGCGGCTGGTTTTTGTCTTTTTGTCCTGCAAGAGGCACTGAACAGAATATTTTGCAAAGGACGGCGAAATACTGCGGAGGCACAATTGTGTTGGCAACCATCGTCCTCTGGCGCAAGGTGCCGCATTTGACAGAGGTACTATACTCTGATTTAGAGTTCAAAATTTACCCTGTCAGCACTAAATTAGGTCATCCACGCGACTCACTTTCAACTGGAATCCTCCTTCATTCTGTCAGCGCCTGTCACAGCAAGATATGGCGACATATTTTCTCGCACATTGACAGTATTCGTCCGGGTATAACCATATGGTAAGTACAATCATTTTACCTCCAGTCAGAGCACTCGGCCATACCTCTATTTGACGTATCAAGCTGAACTTCCAGACGCAGACTACTATATCATATATCAACATTTCAATAATAGCGGTGCTTTAAAATTGCCAGACGCTAGACCAGACGCATCATGTGCTTTGCTTGGCAGAGACTGCTATTGGAAAGGAACCAACAATTTCATGTTGCAAGGCACTGTTGAAAATTGCGTGGCTTGACAAATACTGTTGCTCTACCTTCCAACCACACTCTGGCCAGAGGATGTCTGGATGTGTATAAATACAGACCTCTCAGCTGTCCTGGACGACTCCTGACAAGAATCTCATTCCCGCTGGATCTGCTGCTATCTAGTCATCAACATGAAGTTCTCGACATCTTTCCTCTTCGCCTCAGTGGCATATGCTGCTGCAGTCAACACGACTGCTGAGTTCTCTCTCGAGAAGAGTATGCTTCACTTACTGCTGGTTTTGGGTCCATATGTCTAATATGACTGCGCAGGAGATACGCAGCCCACATGCGAGACCTCTGGTGGATCTCCTTCCGAGGCTGATATGCAGAGCTGTCAGTACAGTCTTCCCCCATTAGCCTTTCAGTACTAAGTTTGAATGACTAGGCATTCAATTCCTTTGGAACATGGGCACTCAGAGATGCCAGCTGAGCAAGAACCGTGCGTACTCATTCTCTTTGTTTCGATCCATCCCACGTCTCTCGAGCTGACGCGGTATATCTACAGAGCCCGGACCTGGAGATGGCCAGATCTTCTGCACCGCTGGAACCGCTCAGTTTGGCTCTACCTCGTACATGAAGAGCGGTAGGGGCAATGTCTGCGGCGCTGGAGCTCCGCTATATATTGCCTGCAACAAGCTGGGCGACTACTACTGGAACATGAAGAACACTTGCCGCAGAGATGGCAGAGTTGGTGGCTACCAGTTCATCAATGGCTATGACATTCAGGGCTGCTACGGTACGTACATCAGCATGATTCAATGGAACACAGTGCTAACAGGGGAAAGGCTACAACCACGACAGCGACATTTACAGGATCCAGGTCCACCACTCCTAGACAGGTCTATAGCTTCTAGTTGCTTCAAGCAACCTTGAGAATGAGAAATGTTTCTGCGATCAACTTAGCATGATCATTTATGTCTTTGACGAATAAATTGTGATCAGTTGGGGCATGCCCTGAGATGACTAAATCTTGCCAACCTCAATTAGCTGCTTTTGTTGGATCTTGGTAGCCGCTTTTCTCGCAAGCCGCTGCCACTAAGGCGGAGAGAAGGGTCTTGTGGTTATGCAAGCAACCAATCGCCTGGGGATTGAGATGCCGCATGTGAGGTGAGGACCCCCAAAATTTGTCTCTTACATAAGAAGACAGCTTGAATCTATTGGCTCTAGACTTCAAGTAACAGCAAGATTTAAGCCAAGGAGGTCGAATCGCAGTCGAAAGTCAATGTGGTCCTTGGCCCTTTCGAGATTGTGCTGATTCATGCACAGTGATGCCTGATTCTGTACATCCGTGAATGCTTACCCCCGAACCAAATCGATGCAATCCCACAGACATGCACAAAACCTCAGGAACCGTCTTGCAGTGAACTTGATCAAAGCTCTTTGGGATTTCCAAGCTCTAGATGTCTTGGCACGAGCTAAAATCGGTATGGCAACATGGAGCCACCAACAATGAGCCACCAACGGAGGGGACCACCAACAAGCGATCAACAACGGCATGTAAGCGACTTCGGGCAACCAGCAAAGGCACAGACCTAGAACGAACGGGGTCCAGCAACCAGGAGAGACACAATACCACGAAACCCAAATTTTGTAAGGTTATTGTCACTGAACGTGGAAACACTTTTGAGGTGGCGTGGTGTTGGAAACGGCTCTCGTCACCACACAATGAGTTACCCTGTCATTGGACTTCACTCCATCTTTCAGAATGTAAAAGACCTGCGAAGCGTAATTGTCCAACCATTTTGCAAAGTTGTGGTGGATTTCTCATGATCCAGTATTCAAGTCAAAGATGCGGGTTCAATTGAATGATGCTCGCTCGAGTTTGCCAGGACTTAATCACGTGATGCCGGATCATGTTTTGATCTTGGCCCTTGGCGACGGTAACACGCTTTGCCACTTCAGCACACTGTCAAGTCCAAATGCCTGGCACGCATTCTGGAGCCAGGAAATGGACCTACAGGGTAGAGAACATCCCACCTGGCACAACGCCAGAAGATCTCATTGCCAAGTTTAGCCCTCAAGACGCGCCCAACGTACGAGTGCGGTCCTTGGCACCGTCCATCAACCCGAAACGCAGTGAGCTCACTGCAACAATCTCGTTTGCCTCGCAAGATGGCTCTCAACGCTTGCCTGAGTGTACAGATGCTGCGCTCAGCATTGATGGAGAATTCTATGGCTTCACTCCCCTCAACTCGCCAAGCGAGCGAGTCGTAGCCGAGTAGGTATTATTATTCTTGATCCAGATCAACCCCCCATGAGCCAAGGTCTGACTTGAATCAGCTTGATAGCTGTCACCGGGCTCGCTGGCCATGCTTTTGGAAGCTGGTCTCAATCTCCAGACCACATGTGGCTGAGAGACGAGCTTCCAAAGGATCTCAGCAACGTAGCTGTTTTCACGTATGGCTACTACTCGAAGATACAAGATGCCGAGTCTCGGAACATCATAGCAGATCACACTAATGAATTTGTCGAAAAGTTTCGCGCTCTCAGAACGTTCAGAGAAGTCAGGACCCGCCTCGTTCACCATTGCTTTCAAGAAACTGACCCGGACAACAGAGCCAGACCAGACCTCACATATTCATCGGCCATAGCCTTGGTGGATTGCTGATAAAGCAGGTGAGTCTGATCTTGCACTTCTCGTGTACACTAAGTTGAGAGGTTAAAAACAAGGCACTATGCATGCTTCGCCCAACCATCAGTCCTGACCCAGTCACTGTCATGTGTCTCGTATTCCTTGGAACCCCCCACCGAGGCCTGAACACCGCAGCATTGGCAAGACTTGTAGAGAAAGAACCGTCCCAGACCATCATCAATGAGTTGGGCCAGGATTCCCCCACGCTGCGCGCACTCAACGAGCAATTCACCCGCCTCCACAGGCAGTGCAACATATTAAGCTTTTATGAGCAAAGGCCTACGCCAACTGTCATAAAGGTAACCAAAAAGTGTCGCGTGTCGGTCTTGATTCATGCTAACATATTCAGGATGTTGTCTGGAAACGAGAAGGCCCTTCTGAAATCATGGTCAACTACGACTCGGCCGTCTTGGGATTCCCCAAAGAGCGCAAAGTTCCCTCCCAGGCTGACCATTCGGGCATAGCAAAGCCAGATACAAGCCAAGCTGGCATATATCCGACAATTCACGGCTACTTGATGCAAGCGCTGCTCGGCAATCTGGATTTTGGATTACCAAAGCAGAAAAAACGCAAATCAAGTAAAAGCAGCCGAAGAGCCTCGCAGGTGTCTATGGCTGGCAAAGAGCTTTCAGAGTCTCGGCGCACCTCAAACGCATCAACAGCATCGCGAAGCCGTTACAGGCCAGCGTCTATAAGTGTCGCAGGCATACCACTCTCGTCTGCATATGTCGACAGACCAGCACTGATGCAATCAATCGAAGAGCAACTCATCCCGATAGAATCGGACCGTCAGCAGATGCTTGTGCTTCGAGGCCTTGGAGGCTCGGGGAAATCTCAGCTTGCGAGGGAATTTATCACGCGCCACCGCCAGGATTACAGTGGTGTATTCTGGCTTACTGCTACCACTGAGCAGGCGCTCAAAACCAAAATCGCCCTAATAGCAGAACAGATACCATTGCCAAAAGTTCTCGACGAGAGCCTACACCTGATTCGCAACGAAGGTAGTATAGATCGCGCAACTGCCGCCGTCCTTGGGTGGCTGGATGAACCAGACAACACCGACTGGTTGCTTGTGTTTGATGGCCTGGATAGCCAAGAGCCTGATGATGAGACATTGAATATCCCCTCGCAGGACTTTGATGCTTTTCAGTACCTGCCCAGTGGCTATGGAAACATAATCATCACTTCAAGACTGGCCAATTTGGGAACAAGTTTCGGAGCGCCAGATGTGGATGTCGGAGGAATGACGGATGATGAGAGTGTGAAGCTGCTCGCCGCGACCTCGCGCAGGCCAGTGGATGAAGAAGGAGCGCGAACAGTCGTATCGCGTTTGGCTGGACACCCACTCGCCCTGACGCAAGCTGGGCGGTACATGTTTGAGACCAAGAAGGATTCACGGCAATACCTTTTGGAGTTTGACCGCAATTTACGGAGTTCGATTGTGAAAAGACTGGGGAAGCGCGAGTATCTGAATGGATCACTCGAAACTGCCTTCAAGCTATCTTTTGAAGCTTTGAAAGCACGCAAGCCCGAAGCTGCGGCTTTGTTGCAATTGTTCGGCGCGTTTGACTGGTCCAGCGTCTTTTGGAAGATGTTCCACTTCCGCCACCCATCAGTCACAGACCAGCCAAAGGATGCATCCGATCCTATGCCACAGGGCATTCCCGAACTTGATCCCGAATGGCTCCGTGACATTGGCAACAACGAAGATCAATTTGACGATTGCATAGTGGCTCTGAATGCCTTCTCCTTCGTTGGCAGGAATGAAGTGTTTGGTACCGTGTCTTTGCATCGACTTCTACGAGACTGGCTTGCCCTTTCGTGGAGTCCCGAAGATCGTCCTCAATTCATCCGAACAGCTGCAGCCTTACTCACCGCATTTGTGACAAAGACGACTGAATACCGCAAGCAGCCGACGTACTGGCATCACATGATGGGCCACTTCGACCGCCTTTTCGCCCTGTATGAGCCCCAAGAGGATCCATCCATGCTAGATTATTCGACTCTTTTACCCCTGGCAGGCATTTGCCACTACAGGGGAGACTATGCAAGAACAAAGGTGCTGATACGTATCATGTACGCGCGCCTGGACAAGCACTTTGGACCGAACAGCGTCAACTCTGTACAGGCCAAGATAGACCTGTCTCCTGTCGGATCCATGTGGATGGCGGCGGCTGAAAACATTTCACACCTCGAGTCCCTCAAGAAAGAATTGCAGAACAGCGATCTCAGCGAGACAGCAAAAGCCATGCTCGAGTTTCGTGTTTCAAAGTCGCTGACTGAGGCCCTTTTGCAGGACCCTTCACGTCTGACCGATGCGCTGGATTTGTCCACTAGGACATTATCGACTGTTCGAGATTTGGATCTGCCTCGCAGCATCGTCGATGGCGCTCTGCTCCTTGATGGCAAGGTACATTTACAGACCGGTGACTACGAAGTGGCTCTGGAGCGTACAATGGCGGCCTATGATAGCGCCAAGTCCAGAGGGCAAGGCTACGCAGAGTCCCGCCTACGGCTCCAAATCGCGCCCATTGCTCTGCAGCTCGGTATGGTACTGGCAAGAATAGCAAGAACACCAGACGGAGAGGCCGAAGAGATGCTCTTGAACGCCCTTCGGTCTTACGGATTTGAGTATGGGGCTGCTCATGAGAACACACTGGGCGCTGCCCATCAGCTAAATCTCTGCCGCCTCCATGCCAGCAATCGCTACGACTTTGGTCTTTCCAGTGCCAGTCTGCGATGGACCATGGTTTTGAATGCAATCCGTACGGCGGTGAAGAACTCGGTGTCACAGAGCAATCTCGACCAACCCCGGGTCAATGAAGAGTACTCAAACCTGATAAGATACATTGTCGTCTACCGCGAACGCCGTCGCATAAGCAACATCACTCTCGGATCCATCGTGTCTGGAGCAACACCAGCGCACAGTCTCCTGTCCTTTGCCGAGTACCTGGCCAAAAAGGCCAGCAAGCGAGTCAAGATCAAGAGCCGTTTGGACCGAGTTGAAGAGCAGTGGCCATACTGACTTTGCGGTTGGGTTACATCCAATTTGATTGCACTGGAGCCTCGTACTGTCTTTAAACGCCTTCGGATATTATCAACTGTAATGACCACTTCACAAAGGCCAACTATTACGGCTTGTGACCTTAGTATCACAGCAATATGGTATCTAAGCAGGCTGTGATGACCTTTTGCTGTGATTCGTTAGGCAATGATGAGCCTGTTTGGTGGGGTGTAGAGTCTTTGGGCATCCAATCACGACTTCAAAGAGCCTTTGTGAGCTCTGCAAGCTTGATAGTCTAACCTGTAAATAAGAGAGACCAGATCTATTTCAGCGTGTTGTAAACATCAGTGGAACAAAAATTCCACCTACGCTCAGACAAGTTCCAAGTCCTGAATCCTACCAACAAGCTTGCTCTAGATAGTAGCTGTGCAATTGTCTTGTCTGCCCTTTTGGTAAAGATGAGAGGGAATATTGAAAGCCAAGGAATAGGCTCAAGGAAACAGAGGGACCTCTTTGACCGAGAAAACCCATTCACTAGCATCATTCTTTGCTCATGAGGACCAAAACCTCGACGAGCACGTGATCTACATCATGATGTATGCTGGACAGACATCTTTTGCTAAAGCGTCAATGCATGGCTGCACCCAAGACATATTGATGTGCTGTATAGGAACTCCTTCCAAACAATATTGCATGGGTATGCCTAATATGTATAAATATGATTGGAGAGTTATATTAAAGTCTTCCAAACATTATTAGCGTACCTGAAATGGCTTAACCTTATCAAACTTCTGAAAAAAGTGCATGTATCATCGAAATACTTGAAATTGAACTACGATGATTCAATGAGGCTCCAAATATAGGGCAAGTGCGCGGGTATACCCGAAATGTCTGTATTGAATCAATACTTTTATGATTGAGAAAAGGGAGTTTTTGTGTGCTCACGTATCTGCAGTTTCTTAGAACTATGCATATGCAATCATCCCACGGGCGTACCCTCAAATTCATATTTGAATAGAGAACGCTGTATTGCAGATGTTGATTCAAAGATAAAACGCTTCTGGATTTTCCAAGGGTTGCAAAATTCCAAGAAAAGGCTCATGAGTCATTGGGTTCGCTCAGTTTACAGTATCCAATTTTCTTGATAAGAGGCTCCTCATCTTTGCTAAGCAGCCTCCTCTACTCCATCAATTTGTCATACTCACTTGTCTAAATGTATCCAAGTCCCACAGCAAGGCTATCCGGTTGCAACAGCCCTACCAACACCAGCATCAACATGAAGACCTCTGAGACCGCCATGACTCCGCCCGACTCAACTGTCGCCTTTGCAGACCCCACCTCTACTCCTTCAGACTCTACAAGCCTTGCCCAAATCGATCAGAAAACCCTCGAGCGCGATTACTATTGGATTGGCGTGCCCGTCTACGCTCGTTTAGACCAAGAAAGTGACCCTCTACGTACTGAGCAAATGCCCGACCTTCTGGAGAAACCAGACAAATATCAGAGATACCTCTCGGGAAGGACTCCCGGGAGATACAGACATATTGACTGGGAGAAGGATTTCGAAGAAGTTAAGAAATACATTCGTCCACATATGAGAGAGAGCGGCATCAAACTTACCTGCTTCGGGTTTGATTATGTGACTGGCTGGGATGAGAGCGAAGATGGA
The DNA here is from genome assembly GCA_027563825.1 of Erythroxylum mucronatum. Lineage (NCBI taxonomy): Eukaryota > Viridiplantae > Streptophyta > Magnoliopsida > Malpighiales > Erythroxylaceae > Erythroxylum > Erythroxylum mucronatum. The sequence continues at coordinate 50,236 of JAOSBP010156778.1, forward strand.
GCAAAGTATTGGCTTATGATCAGTGTAGAAGAAGATCATCCTCTCCTCAAGCAAATGTGTCACGATGTCGCCGAGATTGTCAAGGAATGTGGCTATCCTGATGTGGGCTGCCTTATCAGACAAGGCTTCATCTACGACTTAGCTTATCGTGCAGGCTCATAGGACGACAAAATGTACGATGCAGCACACTTGAATACGGAACACAATGAGACAAATTCAATGCTTGATCCTGTCCGTCACTTCTCATTCTGCTCTGGCAACTCAGTAGGACCTCTTACTAAACATGGATCGGACCGCAATGACTCAGCTAGGGAGGATACTATATCTCTCTACTTGACAAACGGCGAAGACTTAATTGATATTAACTGCATTCATGTCCTCAAATCTCGACTTGAGTAAAGATGCTTAAGATTAAGTGTAGCTTGGGTTTACCCAAAAACAATAAGCTCTATCTCTTCTGAGAATTCAAAAGGACCTCTAAGTAGCGGTGTCATGTGCATTGGGCACACCCAAGCAGTCAACAATTAAATTACGAATAGAAGAAGAGCACCATGAGCATGCCCATAATGTCTGTTGCTGGCTAAGAGTCTTTCAAGAAGAATGCAACAATAAGGGTATACCCGTATGTCTACCTTTCTGCAATGAAGTCGAGCTGTAATTTGGACATACATGCGTATTCAGATCTCTGGAAAAAAAGATCTTCAAATGAAATGGGTGTGGATTTGGGTACACCCGATTCGTTGCCGTGTAACTGAAACAGCTCGAACAACGGACACTGATATTGGGCATTTTTCGAAGTCATCACACTCGCTGCATCTATTTACCAAGAATTTAATAAGATTTATGAAGATGCAGGTATACCCAATATAATTTGATATCTACTTCAAACTCGAAACAGCGCGTACGTAGTTTGGGTAAACTTGTTTGATGATGCCTTTGTTAGAATCTAGGAACAGCAAAATCGCACTTTGGGTTTACTCATATAATCATACTTTTGTACTTAACTTAAGACAGCAGATGTATAGCTTGGGTATGACCGTAAGCTCGTGTTCTCAAACGCATGTTTCTGAAACTTATGCTCCAAGCGTTTCGGGCATACCCAAATCGTCCCTACTGTTTTAAGACTCGTAAGAGCAATGATATAAGTATGGGTTTACCCAACTTATGATTGGGATTACACATTACGATGTGCGAGACAATGCCACGGGACAAATTCAATTCAATTGCTATCTATGGAATTTTCCATTCACAGGTGTAGCATGACTGCCCGAGCTTAGCTGGGTACACCCTCATTTGAGATCATGGGGCAGACAGTTCTTGATTGCATGAACGTAGCTCGGATTGTCATCAACCTGGATCAACATATCCCTACCTTGTGCAAATTTTCTCACCCCATTCAATTGCAGGGATGCCTTGTCAGCGGACCAGAAACATTCCTCCGTTGTGAGAATGTAGAGACCGAATCGAGCATACGAAAGGCCAGCTTTGGGACGATTGTCTTCTGTCAAAGATCCAAGTTGCTGGTCTACACAGCAGTCGACAATCATATAAGGACGTTCTCCACCTCGCATACTGGCAGTTTTGAGTATAGAGAGTTCAGACCACTTCAAGTCTCTCAAATTGGGATCTGTAGCGAGCGCTTTGACAGCCCGTTTGTGAAGTTCCAGCTGGATTGAGTACGGAGTGAGGATGGCAATATCTTTTAGTGGTACACACTTTGAGAGAAGTTGCCTGAGAACGAACGCTCCCATAGCGACAAGTGTCACGTGGTACATGGAGGGGTTTCCGGCAAGCTGGATGGTGATTGACTGAGAGCTGTTGAAGACGAGAACGTTATGAGCTCTGCCGAAAAGATCATTGTTGACTGCTCTATTCTCAGTTGCCTCAATATGATCGCTGAGTGGGAGACGACTTGACATGTTCTTATCCAGGTGACCCAGCAACATATTTATCTCACTGCAGGCGCGGTGCTGCTCATTGAAAAGGAAGGTTGGCAATCCTATAGCTTGACTACGAGCGTGGAACGAAACGAGGAGCTGGTTGGCAAAGTGATTGTCTGCCATCGACTGAACGGTTGGACGAGTTTGACGGGAATTCCCTACGGATAAGATGAATGCGTTGGAGTAGTAGTGCAAGCAGGCAGCGAATTCTGGTTCGAATACCTTGCCCGCTTCTTCCACCAGCAGGAACTTTGGTTGGAAGACCTGACGGAACTTGAAACCTAGAGCGTGGTGGACTGTTGTGACAACAACGTCGGCATTCTTCACTACCTTGTTGAAAAGGAGAGTAATGCATCTTGCCATTGATTCACTGAATTCTGATGTTAAGTCGTTGCTTTTGTCATTCCAATAGTTCAGTTTTCGTAGAAATTCGGAGACTACTTCATCGTGTACTTGTGCGCAAGGGTCGTCACGACCATTGGGTCCTAAGCCGCAAAAGCGGGCGATTTGATATCCTACAGAAAATTCAACGTTGACAGAACGCAAGACGCCAGTCTTGGTGCGCCTGCGGAAGGCTTCGTTGATCTCGGCAAGTATTTGTAGAGCAGCAGCATGGTCTATCAGATCAGTCGCATCGAATTGGCTGCGGTGGGGAAGGCCGTGGTCTTCAAGGTCGTGCATCAGGATCTGACGTTCTATATGCATCGAGTTTAGGCGTATGATGACTGCTTCCTTGTTGCGCTTGAATTTCTTGCTGTACTGCCTGCATTCATTCGCAAAATTGGCCGCAAAAGTGTTGGCAAACTCGTTGATTTGACTCAACACGAGACATTGATTCTTGCTGCCTCTACCGTCTGTGGAGAAGATCAAGGGTAGCATGCAATCTCGAGCGAATTTGGATTTGCCTGTACCTCCAGCGCCTTCAATGGTCATGAAACCACAAGGAACGGGCCCACAAATATATCTCCAGGCACTCGTCTGACATGCATCGATAGCGATGTCAGCGCGATGGGTTTCAAGAAGCTCTTGCATGGATAGACCAGATTCGAGAGGCTGTAGTCCATGATACAGGTTCATAGCAGGCAGGGTGTTGAGATGGCTGCCTGTGATGAGGGTTGCGGCACGACCATCGGGCTCACGTTGCATCTTACGGAGGGCGGCGACGGAACGCATCGCAGGAGCTTCAGAGGCTTCCAACTGTAGGAGCACTTCATGCGTTTTTGCCTCTCCAAACATTTGGCGAGCCATGTCAGCATCCTTCATGGCCGCAACGGCACCGTCATATGCGAGGACGTCTTGTTCTCGTGTTGATTCTCCGACGGTGGTAGTAAATGGTATGTCATGGGCCTGAACATTGACATCAGATGTGTCGGAGCTGCTATCACTCTGCTCATCGGGCGGAGTCTGAGATTCTTTGCGGAGTTTGTCGCGGGACCTTACGGGTTCTAACAAGATCCCATATTTTGGTCTAGGTTTGGGTCGACGAGCAAGAATCGTAATGCAGCCAAGGTCGTGGTATGGAAGTGGTCCCAGCACACGGCCTTTCCAGGATTCGAAGTCCCAACTTATGTGGGCGGAAACGTCGTAGTTAATCTTGACGATGTCGCCGGGCTTGAATTTTGCAACGTGCGTATTTTCTGGAAGCCCCTTAATGAGCATCAGGAAATGATCACCGGTACCTGGAATGGCGAAGCAGGATATATCCACCACGATGGGGGCACACATAGCCTGCCTGAACGTGACTTCTTCCATTGCTCCATATGCAAGTGCGATAGCAGCAGAATTTATGTCAGGATAGGTGGGCCTGGTTGGCGCAAGTGCTGTTGGAGGATCGTGGGGGGCCTGGTCGTATTTGATGTCGAGGGTTCCAGGCCGTGCATCAGGCTTCCAGCGATTGAAAGGTGGTTCAGATAACTGCGTATTGAGAGTGTGGCACAATTGCTTCAAGCTGGTCAATTCGGCGGGCTCTTTTAGCAGAATTTTGACAGGTAATGTGGTCTCATGATGCGCATGCAACACCCATTGGCGGATGTGAGAGCGTTCTGCTTGCATGTTGCCTTGTTCCGGGATCGAGGAGCTGCCTAACACGTTGCTGGACCAAATCGTGTCGTTGGCTGGTTTCAAGGTAATGACTTTGTAGCGCTTCATATTGTCGATGTCAAAGGGGTCTTCGAGGTTAATACCAAAACTGGTCATCAGTCTGGATTTTTCATCCTTGTGAAGATCCTCAAGCATCTCGATAAGGAAGGGGCTCTTGTTGCAACACCCATGCCACAAGTAGACACTCGCAGCCTGGCTGTCCAAGGTGTCTCCAAACTCTTTCCAATCTTTCCCAGGATAGTGCCATTTGAAACAGATCTCAAGGGCAGCATCATACTGTTGGTCATCTCGGCTAATGATTTGAACCATAGACCTTGGCAAATAGCCTGCGTCGGGTTTTGAATCTCGAGGGAGAAGTGGTTTGTGATGTCCCATCAGCCTTTCACTGCCATGTCCAGGGACCGGTGGCAAGAGTATTACAGCTTTCTGGCTTTCCGAGGCAGTAGCGCGCTCATAACGAGAGTTGCGGGCCTGAGCGAACCTGTTATCCTCGAATAGGTTGGCGTGATCGAGAGTGTTAAGAGGCAAGGTCATGTTTTTTTTTTGTTTTCTTTTTCTTTAGGACTTGTGTAAAAGTGAAAGCGACAGCAAAAGGTTGCTGACCTTTTCCGGGGGCTCAGGAAGAGTTTAGCGCATGAAATGTTTCAACAGTCCAGCAATAGACAAGTCGGGCATGCAAATTGAGGAAAGGTCGGAATCGCGGATTGCTGGTGAAACAAGCAGACTGGAGAAATTTGGTCAAAAGACAGAGAGAGAAGAAGAAGAGTAACAGCAAAGATTTGAAAAGGAACGAATTGGAAAGAGAGAAGAGAGTAAGGAAAGGTTCTTGAAGCTTGAAAAAAATTTGCAAAGCAACAGGAAAGCGAACGCCTGCTGGGGCTGAAGAGAAAAGAGAAGAAGGAGAGAACGCAGCAAGAAAGGAAGAGATATAAAAGAAAACCACGATAAGAAAACACGGCTATTGTGTTGTGTAACCGGGCTAACCCCGAATTAGACCACGCGTCGCTGAAATCGTAAGCAATCATGGCATATTTGATGTTCGGGATCGCCTCCGTATTGTTCTCAGGAGGCTGGGAAATGACGCAGAAAGGAAGATTCTGGCATGTGGAGACGCGTCACATGTTCTGTTCTGGGGTATATTGTTCCATATCGTGCCAAAAAGATGTTGCCATTTGACAATTGAGATTTATAGATAGAGGTTGTTGCAAATTGAAGTGAGTATCTAATTAGCCATTTAAGCTGATTAAGATTATACCCGAACAGTCCTTTCTAAGGCTAAGTAGGATACTGTAGAAACTGTTTTCACTTGATGAGTTTCACTATGACACTGACATTGATTGCACATCCAAAGGGCATATATGGCTGTCCGCAATTACTTCCCCACAGATTGGTTAAGGCCAATGTCGCTTGCCGGAGCATCCAGCAGAGGCATCTACATGACACGATTGTAGTGGCCAAAAATTAGTCTGTTTCTTCTGTGTGAATGGAGGAAGCATATATGCGAATCAGATTTGGTGAACTCCCTCTTCTCTAAATCGCTACTCTGATGAGGGTTTCGCCACAGATCAGATGCATACAAGTAGAATAGATATGTCATTTAGCTCAATTTTGAGTAAGATTATATTGGGTACTGGCATCCTCGTGCTGATTTGTCACGTTTTTGCCAGTGGTGGTGGTAAGTGGTGCTGCTACAGAGCACATGTAGTTCTTCGTAAGTAATGCGGTCTTGGCGAATTGCCTCCTACGCATAACTTTGGAACTCCTCGTATAACACAGCATATCGGATTGTGTTTCTTATCAGGAAAATGTAAGATGTAGCAACATTGGGCACACCCTCAGAGATTCAATAGCAAATTATTCTTCTGCTCTCGTTGGCCCCCACAACTCCCTTTCAGTCATGCGCATATCACGTGACTGTCCACTAAAGAGCGCTCTGGCAGAAACCGGCCATGATATCGAGTGGAGAGCGATTAGACAAGACCATTACACTGTGAAAACACCAATTATTTCCTGAAGAAACATGCAAAAAGCAAAATAGCCCTGTTAGATGTAATCCTCTTTCTTCAGCAGCCGGCGGCCTGCTGCTCGCAGGTCCGCATTGTCCAGCGGGTCCTTTTCAGACATGTCTTCAATCAAGCCTTGCTCAATCAGTGCAGCCGCACACTCGCTGACATGTATCCAGTCCAAGTAGCCGACGGCGGGCAGGATGTACTTGCCAAAGAGCGTGCCCACTGACGACACGTTGGGACCCGTGATGAAGCCGGGTCTGGTGGTGATGGCTTGGACGTCTGGGGCGTGCTTTGCGGCGAGTGCCAGCACGTCGGTCTCGACACGGCCCTTTTGGTTCGACGAGATGAGCATGTAACTAATTTGACGAACCCAGACAAGAAGAGGAAAAAAAAGGGACTCACGCGCATGCGAAGGTAGTCGCCCAGCAACAGGATGCGCTTGGCTTGGTCGCGCTCGACGCCCATGCCCGAAGTGTAGACAATGCGAAAAGGCTTGGCTGCGACGGCGACAATCTGCTCGAGGCAGTTGATGGTTTAGGCGTGGCAGATTTCTGTGATTTTGTCAAAGGGCATGTCGGCCCTTGCCTGGGGCGTAATGGCTAGGTTCCTGGCAGGAGAAGTGTTGGTTAGGACATATTTGCCATGATGTCCAAATAGTAATAACCACGCACCAGAGACACACATTGGCACCAGCGAGAGCATCGAGAACATCTTTGGGCAGAGTCTCCGTCCAGTCCTTGAGGATGACCGTCTTCAGCTTCGATGTATCTGCGGTGGGGCCCAGGTTGGCTGGAATTGGCGTGTCGCGGCGTGCGAGTGCGACAATTGAGGTGATGGCAGCATCGTTCAAGGCCTGGCGGATAATCTCTGTGCCTACAAGGCCAGTAGAACCAGTGAGTATTATCTTCATTATTTGGACTTAATGGGGAACGGGAAGAGAGGAGGTGTCGAGTGGGGTCAATGTATAATGGTTGGAGGGGCTCGAGCGCTTGCATGCAGCAGAGTACCTAACGTGCACAATGAAGATGTAGTTGATTGCATAATTCTCATTCGCCCAGTCTTGTGGTCTGTTCCATTCACCTATTTCTCTAGGTATTCTAGACCCGGACGGCTATGAGTAGTTCCCATGACCTCCTTGGAGCCAGCTCTGAGGATACGTGAGGCAGCTGCAGCAAGAGTCTATGCAAACGGTTGTTGTAATCCCAGGCTCCTGCCATGACAGCGAATAGCCAGCTTGTTTATTGTTGTCTTGGTATGCTGTTTTTGGTCCTCGCGCTGCATAGCTGTTTTTGGTGATTTGCTCTCAACGTCGCCAATAGTCACAACGGCGGCTCGAGGAAGGGTGTAGTCTAGCTTCCATAGAGTTGAACAGTATGCGCGGCAATCCAGTCGCTCCAGACTTGAATCTGCTTCTCGACCGTCCAGATGCAGCGACCCGTGGCAATAGATGCCTGGCTCCAGATACTGGAGACGACTGGCAGAAATGGTTGTGGAGAGGCCAATGTTTCTTGATCGACTGGTTCAGGCAGGTCTGGTCCAGTGGCTGACAATGTATCGTTGGGGTTCATGTCAGCCGCATCAGTCTTCTCGCGAGGTCGGAGACGGAATGACTGGTGCGGCGCTGCGAGCGGAAAGGATATGCTGTGCTCTTCGAAGATGGGACTCGCGGCTACAAGATCGTTTTGGAGCAATGGATAGCACTTTTCAACAATCTGCTCAGACTTGGAGCTTGCTGTTGGAGAAGGAGGAAGTGGCACGCGGCAAGCTTTCACGGTTTGATCAAGGCTTGAGAGCCTGAGCTTAGCCATGATGAGAAGAGTCGCTGGCTAACCCTTGAAAGAAGCGGTCATTGCGATTGTTGTCTAGGTTGTGTTGATGGATGAGCAGCTCTGCAGCTTTTTGTCGTCTGGGGAACATGACGCGTGGCAGCAGGGGTTTGCTGTTTTGGGATGTCGCCACGGAAATGTCTTGTGCGCTGTTTGGGCGACTGGAATGAAGCCAAACTCCACCTGTGTCGTTCGCTTTGTCTTTTGCTATGTCATGCACAAACGTCAACAGAGGTGCAGAAGGTCACCAGCAGAAGATCAGACAGAGTGGGCCTGCGGTTAGCGTATGCGCACCGGGGATCCGACAACAAGGTGTCACTGTATTCATGCCTACTGCAGCTTTCACTGTACCTATCCACGTATCACAGACCAGGTATGCAAGTCAAGACAGACTTGGATGGCAATTCTAAATGCTCGATGAAGCTCAAAAAATTGTCATGACAAACCAAGCAGAATGTAGCGGGACATGCACTCCTTTTCCACGTCGAGTGGCTTCGTATCACTAGTGAGAGACACAGTAGCAGCAGACGATGCCATTGATTTCGCATCTCTGGTAAAATTGCACGCGGCAGACGTTGGAAGAAGAACGATATGAAAAGACCACGACCTTTCCAGATGCGGAGCAGTGCAGATGCTCCAAAACAAGCCCAAAAAAAAGTCTAAATGACGCGCATGAAAGATGCATCACGACCAAAGACACGACGAACAATCAATCTGGACCATAGGAGCACCTAGTCAATTGAAAGAGCACGAAAGGACAGCAACAGTAATCTCGTGCAAAGGCGCACTACTCCAATTGGCCGGCGAGCTTCATCTCCCAACCGAATGCGGACCCAGAAGCTTGACTGACCGGGCGATTTGGGGCTTGCCGTTTGGGGCATGGCGCAGCTGAGAGGCTTGTGCAAGCCAATGGAGGTGACGTCTCTCATTCTCTTAGGTGATTGCCCGTCCAGGACGGGCCCGGAGATTTTGTTGATGACAACATTTGGGGCAAAGGTGGGCGGGCGTGTTCGGTCAGCCTTGCAATCTTGTTTCTGTCATGCAAGCCAAGCAGGAGACAAGGCGACGGCGGCAAAGTTCTTGGGAGTTGGATGTCAATGAGGAGGAGCGACGTGGCATTGGAGAGCCAAGGAAAAAGGATCTGCTTGACCAAGACAGCGATCGAGCTGTGCCAATGCTGGGCGTGAAGCTTTTCACGGTAAGATTGTGATGCTGCTAAGAAAACGCGGGCGCGGGACCGACAAGAGCGACAACGACAAGAGCGCGGCGGGACGAAAGAGGAGTAGCATGGCGTGCTGATAGGCGTGCAACAGCTGACTGTTGGCGGCGTTGGGTCTTGTCCATGTTCTCGTCTGGCTCGCTCAATTTGCCATGGGACTTGGCGGCCGATGCGGATATTGGCCTTTTGTTTATGTCCCTGTACGGCGAGAGAAAAGACACACTTCGGCTGTGTCTTGCAGTTATGATGAGTGATTACAATATCAACCCGCGCAGGAAAGAGGCGAGAAATAAAAGGAAAGAATTTTGTTTTCTCTTTCGCACCTGTCCAACAGCCAGAAGAGCTCTCTCTCTCGGTCGCTGACGGAGGACCAGCATGTCCGTCATCTCCCCAGCGTGACTTGGCGCCGCGGCATTGGGCTAAGGCCGTATTAGCTACCGTTGCACCTGCGCTAGAAGCGGACACTCCTCTGGCAGAAGACACACCTTTCGTACTCGGCTCTCCGTCTTGCCTCTGAGTCTGGGCAGGATGCAACCACAAGACAGATGAGCAGCCCATGTCTTCTTTGGGGGAAAACGCCGACATGCTTCAGGTTTGTTTCTGTTGGTGTGTGTCCAGGCCCCCAACCGTGGAGAGTTCCTGTATCTTGAGACTCCTTTCATATGTGGACGGCCGGGGCTGAAATAGCCAGGGTCAGACACTGTGCCATTGATGCTCCAGAGATGCTCCAGAGATGCTCCAGAGATGCAATCCCGTACAGATGACTAAACAGGGAACTACAATTACTCATACATGATTCTGCAATAGTGGATACAGGGTCAATACTTTGGCGCAGAAGCAGAATAATGCGGCTGTTCATTAAACGTTGGCTGTCATATCCCAGCGGTCGCTCATACGGTAAACACGTGGCACCGTGTCACTTCAGGCTCTAATCACAAGGGAGTCTTGTGGGACAAGGGTCGTGTAACAGGGCAAACGACAGGTCAGAAATGCAATGTGGACTGGTATGAGTGATTGAGTGAGAGTGTGTGTGCATGTGTGTGCGTATGGGTCATGATGTGGAACGGTAGTTGTGGAAGACTCTGGTCCACAAGCATATCAGGTTGGATGCGGACCAGGCTTGCCTGCATTCTTGGGTGAGCAGTCAGTGGGTCATATGCATGCGGAGGCTTAGGCTGCAGACCCTGTCGCTCAGAGTGGTCGATGGAGCAGAGACTGGCTGCGGGAATATGGATAGCAGTAGTCGTCGTCGTCGTCGTCGTCAGGACACGCGACATTTTGCCTGATGGATTGACTGAAGCGCACCACCACCATGCGTCTCGGAGGCCGAATGAGCCGCAGGACTACTTTCCAGGGGCGAATCTTCACCGAGGGTGTCTATATGCGCGTGCTGTGCGCATCACGGCTTCGTGAGATACGCATGGCGCTGACGCAGGGCTGCAACGGATGGGTCGGATCTTGGGGGGGGGGGGGAAGAGGGACCTAACGGCCTGACAACGGGCCTGACGTAGTGATTGAGGAAACAAAAGGCCTCCTGCGAAAAAATTTGGCTTCTGGAAAGGCAGAAGAAGGCCAGAAAATCGCGCATTGTGGTGGGAAGGACAGGCAAGCGAAGAGGAAAAAAAAAGTAACGTCGGCGTTGCGAGGCCCGAAACGCGCGAGAGACGCGGGAAGAGGAGTAAACAAGCGCCAGGCACGTTGATTTTGCGAAAAAAAGAGAGCAGCAAGCAATGCCGATCGAGCAATCAAGTGAGCGAGCGCCGACATTGGGGTGTGAAAAAAAAAGAGGGCGTGTTGCCTGCCAATAGCGCTTGGATCAAGTCGTACGTGTAAGCGGTGGCATGTCCGAAGCGGAGGCGAGTAATAACAGGGCACATGACGCAAGGTGTGCACTGACGGACGCTGGCAACGTGCGGGAGAGTGTGAGAAAGAGAGAGAGAGGAAAAGAGACGAAGACGACTGGCAGGGAATATGGGCAATTCGTGGATCAAGCTATTGGCCGTGATGCCCATTGTGGTGGATATCGGCAGTTTAGAGAGGTCTTGCCGTGTGAAACGCGACACGTTTATGAGAGAGTTTTTTTGCGATTCTTCTGCTGCTTTCCAGAGAGCGAGAATTGGGAACAAGAACTGGTCGCTTGTTGGGACTGGCCCTGCTCGCCGTCGGCCGCTGACTTCCGGAGGTGCGGGAAAGTCGAGGCAGAGGAGACAGAGAGAGCGAAATGAGTCGTCATTGTGGTTGCCGCCGCCGCTGCTGCTGCTGCTGCTTCTTCTGCTGGCTTCTGGCTGCTGATGTGGTTGTGCTTTGGCTTCTTCGTCTTGCCAGCAACATGGTGGTTGGCATGGTATATCCCAGGACGGCGCATCATGACCTCAAGTGTTCCGCCGGTAGCTGCAGCTGCAGCACCAGCCCACATGGCCCAATCTGCCTGCAGCCATTGGGAATCGAGAGGCAGATGCGTGTATGAGGCATTAATTACATTGGCGGCGGAAAGCAGCCGAGCGACGTCGAGCTGTGAGTGGCCCAAGTCGGGCCTATCTGGCTAGTGGCAGAAGACGCCGTCGAAGATTCCGCCGCCGAGCAAGATTACCAGTCCAGAGAGTGTCCCGACGATCCATGGCGATTGTCGCTGTCAAAGCTAAGCTGTGTTTGCCGGAGAGCTCGGTCTGCTGGGGGAATAGCTGTCTGTGTGTGTATTGTTGCTGCTGTTGCTGCTGCTCACTCTGCGCCCTCTTTCGAGCTAGTGCTGGCCTGTCTTATATTATCACCCAGCCCGGGCTTTTTCTGTTTTTCTCTCTCTTCTGCACGTCTCGTCGTTGATTGAGCAACACGAAGGACAGTCAGGACCGCGCAGTGCCAGTGCAAGCTCTCCCACACTGCACACCCACGCAGCAGTCTTCCCCAACCCAGGGTATGTCAGTCTGCTGCCACTTGCTCTGGCAATAGCAGCTGTTGCTGTCCAGCTTGCTGACTCGGCCTGGCTTCACAGTGTCTCCAGAAGATATACAGCACGCTCGCCTGCTGTATTGGGTCACTTTTGTCTCCATAGCGGACCAGGTAAGACCTCTTTTCTGTTGCTCATTGCCTCTGTTTCTTCTCCACCAGCACCAGCACCAGCACCAGATCCTGTTGCAATTTCAATTCCTGTACCAGCTTCTGCTCCAGCTCCAGCTCCAGCTTCAGCTCCAATTTCAAGCTGTTTCCTCTACCCAAGCACCAGAACCAGGTACAGAGGCTCAGAGGTGTTTCTTGTGGCGGCGGCCGCATTCCGGCGCTATTCGAAGCTCTCTGAATCTCATATCTTGCATATCGCTTTTCCCCGCGCGCCTTGTTCTCTCTTTCTCTCTCTCTTTTTTCCCCCAAAGAGATCCACTGCCCAAGGAAGTCTCTTCTCTGCCGCGTTCTCTGAGCGCACCGCCGCCGCCCAAGCCGCCGCCCCTAACGCAGCCGTCGGTTAATTTAAATTTGCAAAACATCCAGTTGCTGACCTTTGTTTTGGTTTCTGACCTGCAGCTTCCCCTCTTCTTCCTCTCTAGCTCTCCATAGCTGTCTCTACCTCGTCCCCCAGACACAATGGCTCCCCCAAACCACCTCAAGTTTGATCTTGAGAACGGTGGCGACCCCGAGAAGGAAGGCCGCCCCTCCCAGGCAGTTGCTGAAGGTACGTGTTTCTTGTTTTTCTAATTGTTCTGTTTTGTTCTTTTTTTTTTTTGGCTGCGAAATTGGCCTTGTTTTGAAGCTCTTGCTCGTACATGGCTCTGCAGAGAGTCAACAGCAACTGCCCTTTTTGTTTTATCGCAATTCGCGCTCTTTCCCATCCCTCATCCACCTCTGCATCTGTCTTCTCCATGTATTCCCTTGCCAGAAGAGCATCAATTATGCTTCAATGGCCCCATCAGAGCCCGGAGAGCTGCCAGAGAGGCCGCGGGCCAGCTCCTTCATCACCTACATCCCCCCCGGGTCTCCCACTTATCGCTCCATCGAAATCATCACTCCCCATCCAGCACCCACTAATTTCATCCGTCCAGGCCTCAACGAAGAGTACGCCAACCTCGTGCGCTACATCTCCACCTACCGCGATGGCCGCAGAAAGTCCACCATCTCGCTGGGCTCCCAGGCTGCCGACGACGACGAAACCAAGCAGCCCCCCAAGTGGAAGTTCTGGGCCAAGAAGGCTGGCCCATCGGATGGCACCGGTTTCGTGCCTCCAGAGGAGTGGCTCAACACCGATATGAAGCAGGGTCTCACTGAGGCCGACCTGGCTCCTCGCCGCAAGAAGGCTGGCTGGAACGAGCTGACCACGGAGAAGGAGAACCTGTTCATCAAGTTCATTGGCTTCTTCCGTGGCCCCATTCTCTACGGTAAGCTTTCTGCAACGGATACCAAAAAACGCACAGAAGACTGATTGGAGGTTTTAGTCATGGAAATTGCCATGCTGCTCGCTGCCGGTCTGCGCGACTGGATTGATTTTGGTGTCATCATCGGTATCCTTATGCTCAACGCCATTGTCGGTTGGTACCAGGAGAAGCAGGCCGCTGACGTTGTCGCCTCCCTCAAGGGTGACATCGCCATGAAGGCTATCGTCGTCCGTGGCGGCCAGGAGATTGAAATCAAGGCCCGTGAACTCGTCCCCGGTGACATTCTCATCGTCGAGGAAGGCTCTGTGGTCGCCGCCGACGCTTCGCTCATCACCGACTACAGCAACCCCGACGGCTTCGAGGAGTGGAAGCGCCTCCGCGAGGAGGACCCCGACCACACCAAGGAGCACAACAAGGAGGACGGCGATGAGGATGACGAGGACGAGAAGCACCACGGCCACCCCATCCTGGCCTGTGATCAGTCTGCCATCACCGGTGAGTCGCTTGCCGTCGACAAGTACATGGGCGACACTCTCTTCTACACCACTGGCTGCAAGCGTGGAAAGGGTTACGCCCTCGTCACTGCCTCTGCCCGTGGCTCTTTCGTCGGTCGCACTGCCACCCTCGTCCAGGGCGCCCAGGACCAGGGTCACTTCAAGGCCATCATGAACAACATCGGTACCACCCTTCTGGTTCTCGTCATCGCCTGGATCATCGCCGCTTGGGTCGGTGGTTTCTTCCGTGGTCTCCAGATTGCCACCCCCGAGTGGTCCTCTGTCAACCTGCTCCACTACGTCCTGATCCTGCTCATTATCGGTGTGCCAGTCGGTCTGCCCGTCGTCACCACCACCACCCTGGCTGTCGGTGCCGCCTACCTCGCCAAGGAGAAGGCCATTGTCCAGAAGCTGACTGCCATTGAGTCGCTCGCCGGTGTCGACATCCTGTGCTCTGACAAGACCGGTACCCTGACCGCCAACCAGCTCTCTATCCGTGAACCCTACACTGCAGAGGGCGTCGACGTCAACTGGATGATGGCCGTCGCCGCTCTGGCCTCGTCCCACAACGTCAAGTCGCTCGACCCCATCGACAAGGTCACCATCCTGACCCTCAAGCGCTACCCCAAGGCCCGTGACATCCTGCAGGAGGGCTGGTCCACCAAGAAGTTCACCCCCTTCGACCCCGTCTCCAAGCGCATCACTTCCGAGGTCGAGAAGGACGGCGTCACCTACATCTGCGCCAAGGGTGCCCCCAAGGCTGTCCTGAACTTGACCACCTGCTCCGCCGAGACCGACAAGCTCTTCCGCGACAAGGCCACCGACTTTGCCCGCCGTGGTTTCCGCTCGCTGGGTGTTGCCGTCAAGGAGGGTGACAAGGACTGGGAGATTCTGGGCATGCTGCCCATGTTTGACCCCCCACGTGAGGACACTGCCCAGACCATCGCCGAGGCCCAGTTCCTGGGTCTGCAGGTTAAGATGCTTACTGGTGACGCCATTGCCATCGCCAAGGAGACTTGCAAGATGCTTGCCCTGGGCACAAAGGTCTACAACTCTGAGCGCCTGATCCACGGTGGTCTGTCTGGCTCCACCCAGCACGACCTGTGCGAGCGCGCCGATGGTTTCGCCGAAGTCTTCCCTGAGCACAAGTACCAGGTCGTCGAGATGCTGCAGCAGCGTGGCCACTTGACTGCCATGACTGGAGACGGTGTCAACGACGCCCCATCCCTCAAGAAGTCGGACTGCGGTATCGCCGTCGAGGGTGCCTCTGAGGCCGCCCAGGCCGCCGCCGACATCGTCTTCCTCGCCCCCGGTCTGTCCACCATTGTCTCGGCCATCAAGATCGCCCGCCAGATTTTCCAGCGCATGAAGGCATACATCCAGTACCGTATCGCCCTGTGCCTGCACTTGGAGATCTACCTTGTGACCTCCATGATCATCATCAACGAGACCATCAACGCTGAGCTCATTGTCTTCCTCGCCCTGTTCGCCGATTTGGCCACCGTCGCCGTCGCCTACGACAACGCCCACTACGAGGCCCGCCCCGTCGAGTGGCAGCTGCCCAAGATCTGGATCATCTCCGTCATCCTCGGTGCTCTGCTGGCCATCGCCACCTGGATCATCCGCGGTGCCATGTTCCTCCCCAACGGCGGCTTTGTCCAGAACTTTGGCTCCGTCCAGGAGATTCTGTTCCTCGAGGTCTCGCTGACCGAGAACTGGCTCATCTTCGTCACCCGCGGCTCCAACACCCTGCCTTCGTGGCAACTGGTCGGTGCCATCTTCGGCGTCGACGTCCTGGCCACCATCTTCTGTATCTTCGGCTGGCTGTCCGGCACCCCCGAGGAGATGCCCACCAGCCCCGCCGGCCACTGGGAGCAGCGCCAGGACGGCTGGGTCGACGTGCCCACCGTCGTCGTCGTCTGGATGTACTCCATCTTCGTCACCATTGTCATTGCCATTGTCTACTACCTGCTCAACCAGATCAGCTACCTCAACGATCTGGGCCGTGCCAAGCGCTCCCACCAGGTAAGCTTCTTTTCTTATCTTCCCTTCCTTTTCTTTCTTAACAACACCAAACTAACAAACATGAACAGGATACCCAGATGGAGAACATCCTCGGCCACCTGTCCAAGCTGGCCGTCGAGCACGACATCGACTCCAAGACTGGCAACAAGAGGTACTTCCTCGCCACCAAGGCCTCCGAGGCCGAGGTCGACGAGTAGGCGTATCTTGTCTTTGTTCACTTGTGCAATGTTTCGTTGAGAAGGAAGGAGAGAGAGAGAGAGAGAGAGGAGAAAGGGGACGGTCTGCCATCTAATCGATGCAGAAAGACGGAGGAAAAGATGATGCCATGACTCTTTTGACAACCATCACTCTTACAACTACACGCTTTCTTGTTTGGAAAACAACACAGAAAACCGTGGGAAGGCCGGGTCTGGGCGCTTGTTTGATTTGCCTTCATTCTTGCATTTGGGCCCCGCTGGATTTTCGTATTCCTTTTATTCTCTTATTTCTCTTCGCAAGGATTCTTGTCTTTTTTCCTGACTCTGCCGACCTGTTTTTAAATTAGAGGGCTCCATCTGGTTCCACACCAGAAGTCTGCTCGCGGCATTGACTAGAGATATAGAAGATGACTTAAAAGAGAGGTGTAATAAAGCAATTAAAACTAATTATACTCGACATGACTCTTTCTCTTTCCTTTCTATTTACTCTCAGACGTCTTTTCATCTCTTCGGGTCTTTTTCCTCCTCCCTCTCTATCATTTCATTGCGCCGGTCTCTTTCTTGGCCGTATGTACAACATTTTCGGTACATTTCCCTTCTTTACATGAGCAAGTCTGAACATGTCTATCTTTTTCTGTATTCGTTTCGCTCGTATGTCTTCGTAAGGAACTCTAGACAATCGCCTCCAGATTCCTCCTTCAAAGTGGACAGTCCCTCAGCATCCAGAGTCTGACACATGTCATCCACCGAGTTCTCCCGAGTAACAACTCAATGACAGCCCCTCAGTCGTCCTATCATGTAGAATGACAAGCCTGATAGGAGACACACGGAGCAATCCCTCGTCCTACTTTGCCGACTCGGCGCTCCCGTCCTTTTTCTCGCTCTTGGGCTGTTCCTTTGACTCGTCGTTGTAGTCATAGATCTAGATTATCCACTCCAGTCAGCTCTCGTCTTCTGCCCAAGGAGAAAAAGGAGAAGAAGGAGAAGAAGACACAAGAGAGAAGCTGACCTCGTTGCAGCCGGCGCAGTGACCATGCTTGCCGTCCTTTGTCATGTCCACCCCACCACCACATGCTGGGCATTTCTTGGACTCGGCCATGTTCTTTCTGAGAATTTCTGTGTGAATATTCAAACCCAATGCTCAATTGTAAATGTAGTTTGAGCAGCAGATAGAAAGATTGGTTAAGAGAGTTGATGCTACAGACGTCATTACATGGGGCACTCATATATTACAATTGATTGCCCCTCCGTATCTGATGGCTGCATAATCATTTCTCCCATCATTCTAGTCTTTCTTCTATCGGATTGGCAACTAAACACGGCCTGTTGACGCGTGCAATAGCGCCTCCCCGTACAAATGGAGCGCTACCACGCAATGTCGCCCTCCAGCGACGGGCCCAACCCTCTGCGCCCATACTACAAGCCTCCTTCAATCGGCATACCGTCAGATACCCCCATCCCAGGCAACTCGAGTTCCTCGTCCTTTGCACACAGCCATTCCACCAGCAAGCAGTCATCTCCAAGCTTTGGGTCGTCGGCACGTGGGATCCTGCCAGAGTTCGACTATGATGGCATCTTGGGCGACTCGTCGTCGTCGCGCTCTACCGGCGACAAGATCAAGACCCTGCTGGACCACGCCCTGTGGAAGTACAGCAGCATCTTTCTCGCACAGCCTTTTGACGTTGCAAAGATGGTCCTCCAGGTCTATCACGCTGAAGTGGCCGATGGTAGCGGTGGTAGCAGGTCGCGCAGTGCTGGTCAGAGGGGTAATTTTGACCGCAGCCAGGATAGCTACGACCACGATGACAGCGACAGCGACGAACCCTCTTACTTCACCTCAAATCATCCACGACCCTCGCCAGGTGTCAGAACCCCTTCCTCGACAACCCGAGCCCGTGCCACTCCGTCACTTCGACAATCATCAACCTCTTCATCAAGACCCTCACGACTTCCGTATCAGTTGGCACTGGTAAGACCAGACAGTATCAGTGAATGTCTGTCGCAGCTGTGGGCAAAGGAGGGCGCATGGGGCTTCTGGAAAGGCACAAATGTCACCTTCATCTACAGCGTGCTTCTCAAGGGCATCGAGACGTGGACAAGGAGTATGCTGGCAGCGCTCTTCAACCTGCCAGATCCTGGTCTCACCGGCGCGTCGTATGGCAGTGTGGGAGGCCTCGACATCATAGACTCACCCAGCCCCTTTACCAGCCTGGTTGTCGCAGTCAGCGCCTCTGCTGTGGCTGGCGTCATCCTTGCTCCACTGGACATGATCCGCACCCGGTAAGATTGCTTCAACCTTTCTCATTGAACAACTGCTAACGTAGAAGCCAGACTCATCGTTACCCCCGTCACCTCTACTCCCCGCTCCATTCTACCTTCTTTTCGCCTCCTCGCCTCCTGGTCCTGCTCTCCAACTCTTCTGCCCCTCACTCTCATCCACTCAACTCTTCCAACAATCATCAGCAGCACCAGCCCTTTGATCTTGCGGTCAAATCTCGGCATTGACCCAATAATCACGCCGACAGCCTACTCGTTGTGCACATTTTTGACCTCGTCGGCAGAGCTGTTCCTACGGCTGCCCTTTGAGACGGTGCTGCGCCGTGGCCAGATGAAGGAGATTCAGATCCAGCAGGACATTTGCCTTGCCTCTGAGCAACGTGGTCGGTTAGGACGTGCGGGCAAACGGCGATCGTCCACACAGGCCATATACGACGACGAGTTCGATGAAGATGCCGACATCTTTGACGCAGACCCACTTGCCTCGACAAAAGCCATCAAGACCATTGTGCCGCTGGGTCAGTACTATGGTGTTCTGCCCACCATGTGGCACATTGTCCGCGAGGAGGGTACAACAGTATCTTACCAGGCTACCGGTGCTGCCACCAGGGGCGCGCCAGGCTCTGCGGCGCACCGCCCCGTTATGCGCAAGCAGGAGCACAAGGGCCAGGGCATCCACGGCCTGTGGCGCGGCTGGCGCGTCGGCTGGTGGGGTCTGGTTGGAGTCTGGGGAGCTGCAGCCATTGGAGCGGGCGGGCGAGGCACCGGCGAGTTCTAGCTGCCAATTTGATAGGTGGCCTTGGCTGCTGATTGATGGGCGGCCTTAGCTGCTTATTTGATGGGCGGCCTGCAGGGCTGTAGATCGGCCAGGTACCGAGATCTTGAAAAATCTCCGACTATGGGACATTGAGCACAGGCGACTGTTGAGGACTAATGAGGAGCATGAAAGGGGGTTCTGTGGATTAAACGGAGTGGGCAGGTCGTGATTTGTGTGTGCTTGCATGATATGACCTACGACCTATTATTTTCTTCTCTCTCTTCATCCTTTCGGTGATACTGGAGGAGAGTTATTTCTAATTAGAGGGCACATCTCGCAACTCTGACCGCCATGAAGGGTTTCTTCTTCTTCCTCTTCTACATTGCAGCATTTTGCAAAAGAATATGTACATATATTGACTCATCTAAATACCCTTTTTCCTGGTGTCATCAATCCAATACCCCCTACGCTCTTCAACTGCTTGAAATCTCCAAATCTTGTGGGCTTCATCCTTCGATTTAGGTTGCTAGCGTTTGCTCCTAGGCAGAATATTTGTTGTTGTTGCCCTTTATGCTTTTTGAAGAGGATGCTTTCCAACCTGCTAGGAGCCTTGTTAAGACAATAATTGATCTTTTGTACATGGAGGAATATTGGAGATGCCGTCAGTACTTTTGAGGTCGCCAGGGTGGAGTGATATTTTTGTTTGTGTGTGAATGAAGCATTAACGACGGCGGAGGGAGTGATAGAGAGATATGGTGTCGATGGCTGATGATGATGATGATGATGATGATGACAGTCATTGTAGAACCTCGCCAAATGCAGAGGAACCATGAATAGCATTACATGGCTCACTGCTACCTGTGTCATAACCTGTTGATATCTTCTGGTTGGGTTGTTAGTAACAATTGGTGACAAATGGTGAATGCCGTTGCTTATTTGATGTCGAAAGGTTGGTCATGATCGACTGCTGGAAAACTTCAGGTACCGCAATGGGAGAAAAGAAAGAATACAAGAGAAAGGATGTTTGTCTCTACCTTTTGAAAGAGACAAAAGAAATCTGAAGACCAGTGACTTGAATTTATTCTTTCTATCTCTTTCTTCGACGTAACGGCGAAGCAGAAATGGTCCAGTTGATACACGAGACATTATGATCATTGGCCTTTGAGTCTCTCTTTTTGAACATGAAATACTTGCAATAGTAGGAGACAGAGGTTGTTCTTGCTGTAACCATCTTGTGGATGAACTTGTGGGGGCCAGTTCATGAAGGGAATATTCATTAACCAAATCATGAGGTTCAGAAGGGACAGCATAGAAAAAGCCCATAAATTCATGGCCCATTTCTGAAGAATAATATGACAGGCTTCTTTGGACACCTTTTTCTCTTTGCGACTTCTGAAAAGACCTATAATGAAGCACAAGTTCAACTGAGGTGGAAGGAGTCAAAAGTAGTTGTCGACAGGTCATTTGTCCTTTGTAGAAGAAGAAACGGGATTAAGTAGCCAAGGGTAACTGTCGACAGGTCTTTGGTCATTTTTGAAGAAGAAAAAGAAGAAAAAGAAGAAGAAGAAGAAGAAGAAGAAGAAGAAGAAGAAGAAGAAGAAGAAGAAGAAGAAGAAGAAGCATCAAGTAGTTGAGCAGCTGAGTTAGTCAGTGTCATATTGTTATTCGGCAATGGCTCTTCTTTCCACATTTCCCTAGTTAGAAGCATCGTCATCATCTTCGCTTGTAGTCTCCGCTATCTGATATATACGTAACAACAAATATGGACCATGACAAAAACAACAGGCAAAATAACTAGACGACGACGACGACGACGACGACGACGACGACGACGACGACGACGATATCAAAGATTAACTCAAAAGCAGAGCAAAGGCATGTCTCTTTCTCTATATCACTGATATAAAAAGACATACATATACACAGAGAGAGAAACATCTAGACAAAGACAGACTAACATCAAAGATTGGTTCCGTCATGTAATTTTTTCAAAGCTCATAGGCATGTGTATATAAGAATATGTATATCTCTCCTTTCGTTCAACCCACACAGCAACTTTAAATAAGAGAGTATAGTTTCAAGTTAAAATAGAGACTCTTTTCTCACTGGCGCGCCGTCGCTTGTTTCAAAAAAAAAAAGAGGAAAAAAAAGAAAGGGCTTGCAAGAGAGTCAAAGACTGGCCCTTCAAGCAATGGAACCGTTCAGACGGCCCTTGATAAAGTCGATCCAGGGCTGGTTGTAGACATTGATGTAGCCAGCGTGCGTGGGGCCGGTGTTCTGGCCACCGAGGCAGCAGAAGTTGTCTGGAGCGTCGCAGTAGCTGCGAATGGCCTTTGCAAAGGGAGCGCAGCCCACGTTGTTCATGCGAGGGAAGGGGCCGGCGCCCTTGCAGGAGCCGTAGTTCCACGACTGGCCTGGGACGCGCGACTCGTCACCGTAGAGGCCGGCGGCAATGACTAGATTCGTTGTTAGTCTTGTGTGTTCGCAGAGTGTAGAGGCTAAGACATACTGTTCTTGGCGTACTTGCCGTCCATTGGCAGGGTGGGAATGACGGGGAACTCGCTGGCGCCGCAGAAGCCGTCCATGACGACCAGGGCGCCCTGGCTGTAGCCCAGGGTGGCAATCTTGGTGTTGGGGCAGGCCGCGACGTAGTTGTAGATGTAGTTCTTGAAGAGCGGGCCGCCCGTGTTGGTGCCGCTGACCTCGTCGGGGTTGTTGAAGTCGTAGGGCAGGGCCATGACGGTGGAGCCGGGGATCTGCTTGAGGATCAGGTCGCGCGTCGTCGACAGCACGTTCCACGGGTTGGGGTCGTCGACGCTCTGGCCGTTGATGATGACCTTGCCGCCGTGACCGCGCACAGCCAGGAAGTGGATGCCGCCGCCGGTCGAGCAGTTGCCCACTGGAGCTGCGGCCTTGGAGCCGCTCAGGAAGTCGAACGAGGGCAGAGGCCAGCCGAACGTGGCTGCTGCCTTTGCGTCGGCGGATGCCAGAGCCTTGGCCGCAGCCTCAGCGTCTGGGGCGGGCGCCGCCAGGGCCAGCGACGAGAGGGCGACGGTAGCGAGGGAGAACTTCATGGTGATGATGATTAAAACGAAAGGGTTGAGCTGTCAGAAGAAAAGAAACCGTCGTCGTCGTCGTCTGGCGCTTTTTGTTCAAAGGCCAAGGAATTAAGAGAAGAGGAGAAATGTAATAATGACAGTAGCCAAGAGGAAGAGGGCCCAAGTAAGAGAGAAGGCGGTCGTGCCCCCTTTGGACTAAAAGTGCTTTATACAGAACCGACAAGAGCAACATTTGGGCCACAGAGGCGCAAACGCGTAAGGGGCAGGGATCGTCTGGTTGGAGCTACGGGCATTGGCCCATCAGACGGTAGCGTGTGCCTGCAGAAAGGGCTAAGCTGGCTGGATGCAATAGCACCAATGGCTAACCTCGGCGACCAGTGGGCAAATTCGGCGCCATCTCGCACCAAAGAAAGCAGCATAAGATTGTCATTCGGCTAGCGCGGCGCACCGGCCTGACGATTTGAGAAGTAGCACGTTGAGACGTGGAGACGAGACAGAGCCGTGTTGAAGTCTATCGCTTGCTGTCTGGAGGCCTCTCTTTTCACAGGGGAAGCGATTGGCGTGTCGTAGCGGCGGGGTTTGTTGCGTGGGTTGCATTGCGCATCTGATGTGCGTGTCCTTCTTTGCTGCATCTGGTGAGCATGCGGTAGCCTTTGCGGCATAGCAGACAGCAGATCCATGACGAAGAGGCTTGGAGACCGTAAAGACAGGAACTTTGCACGCCGGGACAAGGGCAAGATTGAGAGTCCATCTGCGAAAAAGCGGCAACAAGGTACCTGTACCAGGCTGTCCAAGACAAGCATACGCCACGGGCGCCACAAGTGACAAGAGTAGCGTTTCCCACCAAAATTTCGCTGGCGTTGAGAGGGTGCTGATGCCGCTGATGCTGATGGTGGTGGTGGTGGAGCTGCTGCTGCTGCTGCACGGCATTGTCCATTGCACAGCCTGCAGCCCTATGGCGTCCCGTGTGGAAATAACCCCCATTACGAATCCTGCTGAAAAGCCAGAGCAGTCCAAACAGGTGGGTGGGTGGAGCGACAAATTTCCTTTCGTGCAAACTCTCTTTTCCTCTCAATCTGCCCAGCGGCCTGGGTCACTCGGACGCGTCCGAGCACCGGCCAGCACACAGTATCTCTCGCATGTCTCTGGTGTTCCTTTCGCTATCGCACTTTCAGCAATAGGAAAGAGGGGATATGCATGCGGGGTTCGTTTAGCTTTCTGCTTGGTCGCGACGGCAAGGTCGGCACCCAGGCACCCGCCCAGCAGTCACACACACACATGCGGCGAGTCCAGCGGGGCCAGCAGACCAGCGAACCAGCGAACCGGCCAGCCAGCCAGTCAGCCAGCTTGCCAGCCGGCCTTAGCCCTATCGGGGACTGACTCGCCTCCACTTCTGCCCGCTTGCCCATCTGGGCCGCTGTCATTGAGTTTTTGGAGGGAGGGCAAGCCGATCTGCCGAGGGACCGTGGCTGACAGCTTTGGTCCAAGATTTGCTTTTAGATTTTGCTTTCGGCCAAACTGTGGACCAGAGGTACAAAGGAGCCAGGAAGGAGATCTGCGTGTGGTGCTTGTCCTGTCTTGGAACTTGTATGTCTCTGCAGTCTTTTCTTCTTGCTGATCGGCGGCACAGGAAAGAGGGCAGGGGACTTGTCAGAAAAAGTGTGTGCTGTTGGACTTTTGGGCCAATCTTACAGCGCAGATCCCTGTCCCAGTGCAGCAAGATGACTGACGATGAAGCCTCTCAGCCTGGCAGAGACATACCAAAAAAAAATGCCGCAGGCTGACCTGTTGATCCCTGCAGCGTTACCTTGCAGCGTGCAAGCGAATCTATCGGCAGGCATCGCTGGTGTTGGCTGAGGATGGGCAGAGAGAGAAAGTGACTTTGTCATGTGGGAAGGCCAAGAAAGAAACGCGCAGCCTGAGCGGTCAGGTTAGGGTTACGCTTAGGGTTATACTTCCCCTGAATTTGGGTTCTTCTACGGCCTTAGCTCTTCTTTAGCAGGCAGGAAATTAAAATGTGCACAAGTCAAGAAATAGAGTTGCGCATGCCTCCTATTCTAAGTATGAATAGAGAGTTAAATTTCTCCTGACAGAGTAAGTGAGGCATTCAATGGGGGTATGCCAGGAGGTAACTCACTTCACCTCCTTTGAAACACGCCTGTCCTCTCACAAGCATAAGCCACAGCTGGATACGTCCTCTGATGACCAGGGATTTATACCATTCCTTGACTCCAAGTGTGAAGGAAGAGAAAGGCTCAAGTCTCCTCTAGTAACAATGACGAGTTATATTACTTAGCAAAGAAGCAAACACAGACGAGCAAAGAGAAAACAGAACAGAAAACAGAATTGGGTAATCGAATAGGTGTATATATAGTGTTAACAAATGAAAAGAACAAAAAGAAAACTCCAAATATATCCATCACCCCTCCAATAGTATCAAAGCCCTTCTCCTTGCCCTGTTTACAATTCAACAAGTATCAAAAACGCCCGTCAAGTATGCAATCCCCTCAAATCTACTCGGCGCTCTCGTCAACGGCCTGCGACGCCTTGCTGGCCAGCTTGCTCTTGCTCAGAATCGTCTTGGCCAGTGCCATCAAGCTGCTGCTCGTCAGCAGCTCCAGTACCTGCACGTTGGCCTCGGTCTCGCGCGCGATCCAGTTGCGGATCTCAATGGCAACCAGCGAATCCAGGCCGTAAGAAGCCACACTGTGCGTGGGCTCCATCTCCTCAGGGCTCAACATCAGCACGGCAGCCAGCTTGATGACCAGAGCATCGTAGACCGTCTGCAGCGCCGACTCAGGCGACGTTGCCTGCTTCAGCGCCTGGGGCAGAGGGATGGAGCCGGTACCGCCAGCACCGCCCTCTCCAGCACCCGCAGCAGCATCCAGCAGGTGCTTGAATCTTGAGTCCGTCGCCCAGAACTGGCCGATGGTATTGGCATTGAGGTGGAGACCGGTGGTGCAGTGGTTGTTGCACGTCTTGCCAGTCTCACCGGTAATGGCAGCAGCCAGCAGGGCCAGCACCTCATGCTCAACCAGCGTCTCGCCACCCAGAGTGCGCAGGACCTCAGCCTCACGCTCCTTGTTGTCTGCCAGGTAACCAACACCGGTGACAGCCGTCAGGTCCAGTGAGGTGGCTGGCAGGCCATTGGCGATGCGGTACTGGCAGAAGGCGTCCAGGAACACGTTGGCCGCAGCGTAGGCGGCCTGGCCACGGTTGCCCACGGCTCCAGCCACCGAAGACAGGGCGATGAAGAAGTCGAGAGGCGTGTCGGACAGGGCCTGGTGCAGGTTCCACGTACCCTGGACCTTGGGACGAACCACTTCGGTCCAGTCGTCGTAGGCCATCTTCTCAAACAGCACATCGCGCAGGACCATGGCGCCCTGGATGACACCCCGGATCGCGGGCAGGCCCTTGGCGGCGCACTCGGTCATCAGCTTCTTGACAGACTCGAGGTCTGTAACGTTGCAAGGATGCACAACGACCTTGACGCCCTTGGGCTTGAGCTCGTCCATGAGAGCCTGCACGCTTTCGCTGACGGTGGCGCTGCGGGATGCCAGGATGATGTTCTTCGCGCCCTTGGACGCCATCCACTTGGTCATGCTGCGTCCAAGACCACCGGTACCACCGATGAGCAGGTACGAGGCATCGGCCTTGAGGACGTCGCTGCCAGTCTTCTGAGCGGTAGCCTTTTCGTTCTGTCAGCTCTTGTTTTGGGCTCAGTAGAAAAAAAAATATCAAACATACCTTGACTTGGTCCTCGGGGTGAGGCACCACAACCAACTTGCCCATGCTCTTGCCGCTCTGCAGCTGGCGGTAGGCCTTTTCAACCTCTGAGATGGGGTACGACGTAATGGGTGCAATGGGCTGCACCGTCTTGTTGGCCAGCAGGTCGCACACGTCCTTGAGCAGGCGCTTCATCAGCTTGGGCTTGAAGTAGGCCACCTTGGTCAGGTCAACCGATGAGAAAGACACGTTGGTCTCAAACTTGTTCATCTCCAGCCGGCTGTTCTTGGTGATGTCGGCCTTGCCAATCTCGACGAAGCGGCCAAAGGGCGCCAGGCAGTCCCAGGTCTCACGCAGCACATCCCCAGCAAGCGAGTTCAGGACGACGTCGACACCATAGCCGTTGGTGGCTCGGCGGATGGCGGGTCCAAAAGTGGTGTCACGCGAGTAGAAGATGTGGTCCTCAGCAAGGCCATAACGGTTCATGATAAAGTCCTTCTTGTCAGCGCTGCCGACGGTCGCAAAGACCTCGGCGCCGGCCATCTTGGCCAGCATGATGGCAGCCTGACCGACACCACCGGCAGCGGCGTGGATCAGCACCTTGTCGCCCTCGGTGAGGCGGCCCAGGTCCATGAGCGCGTAGTAGGCCGTGCAAAAGACGACGGGAATCGTGCAGGCCTCCTCGAACGACATGCCCTCAGGGATGGGGTAGACGCTGGTGGACAGGCAGCGTGCGTAAGTCGAGTAGGCACCCTCTGTCATGGCCATGACCTTATCGCCGACCTTGACGTCGCTGACGTTGCTGCCAACCGATGAGATGACACCACTGCACTCGACACCCAGGTACGGCTGGGCAAGCTGACCCATGGAGACGACAATGTCCTTGAAGTTCATGCCCGTCGCCTTGACCTCCAGCTCGACATCGTCGGGGCCGAGCGCGCCGACCTTGTCGTCGACAAAGTGCAGCGTGTCAAGGGCACCAGGGCTGCCGACGACAATCTTGAGGCGGCGGCCGGGCTGCACGTACGGCTGCATGTGCAGAGCCGAATCTTGCGTCTCCCGGTGCACAAAATCGTTGAGGTCCTTGTCCTCATGCACACGTGGCACCAGGACCTTGCCGTCCCGCTCGACAAATTCGCGGTCGAGCTTGTGCGATGCTGGCGCATCTGGCATGAAGACGGTCTTGAGAACCTCAGTCACGGCGTCAGCCGAGTCGCCCTTGGACGTGAGACCCAGTGTGATGAGCTTGGCTGGCGTCTCGGAGCGGATGCTGCGGGTCATGCCCACAATCATGTTGGCGTCGGCGGCGTCAGCGCTGCCAGCAGCCGCAGGGTAGACCCAGATCAGGCCCTCGTTGTTGAGCAGCAGCTTCTGAAGCTGGCTGAACTGCTCGGGCGAGGCCTCTGCCAGCGACGGCTGCTCAGAGCCGAGGACAATGACCAGCTTGCCGGTGCCGTCGACTTCTGACAGGGACGACACGGCAGCCTCCTTGCCGCCGCTCAGCGTCTTGACCGTCTCTGCGATGTTGGCGGCGAACGTGTCCTTGTTCTGCGAGTTGGCGCCGCGCACAATGACAACGGCCTCCTCGAGCTTGGCCTGCTCGGCGGGATCCTTCGCTACAGCCTCCGTCTGGGGGGCGGCGGCAGTGGCGACCTCTTCGTCGTCCTGGTGCAGCGACTCCCACTCGGTCTTGAAGCATAGCTCGCGGGCGGCGGCAGATCCAGACGTGTCGGCCTCGCGGATTGGCGTCATGGTCAGACCGACAAAGTTGATGACGGCCTCGTTGGGCTCGTGCGGCTTGGTGGCGAACATGTCAAAGTGCGTGGGCTGGGGGTTCTTTGTGTCTGGACGACCGGTGCCGTAGACGCGCAGCCTGTCGCCTGGCTGAATGTTGAGGTCGCGCGAGATGTGGACGTGCTTGACGAATGTAGGCATGTAAAGCAGCTCCAACCCCCTGCGGCCAGCGCCCATGATGGGCCAGATGATCTGGATGAACTGGTCCAAGAAGGCCGGGTGCACAAACAGGTCGGGTTCATACTCGCTGGGCAGGATGGCCTTTGTGTTGGGTGCGATGAGATCGGCATGGGCGTGCGTGTCTGAGCCAAAGCAGTTCTCCAGGCCCTGGTATGTCTCGCCGTAGCCGGCACCAACGCTCTCGAGAATGCTGTACAAGCCGGGCACGTCGACGCGCTGGTTGGAGTTGTTGATGGCGTCCTTCCTGCGTGACTCAATGTCCTTGCGCTCGTTCTCGATGCGGCGCGTGGCGTCGACCGTGTTGCTGTTCTTGGTGTTGCGCACGGCGACCAGGCCGCGGCAGTGCTCCATCCAGCCGCGGCCGGTGACCCACGAGCAGATGCGGAACTCATCCCAGATGTCAGAGTAGCCGCGCGTGCCCTCATTGTAGGGACGCAGACTGATGGTGGCCTCGACGTCGGTGCTGTCGTTGACAATCAGAGCCGCGCTGATGACGAGTTCGCGCAGGTCGAAGCTGTCAAACGAGACATCACGCATTTGGGCGCGCTGGGCGGCCGCCTCCATTGCCATGGCCATGTAGCCAGCCATGGGGAAGACGTTCATGCCCTGCATCTTGTGGTGGCGCAGCCAGGGCAGGTCCTCGGTGCGCAGCACGTTGCGCCACGTTGGCTCCAGGTCGTTGGAGTAGTCGGCAAGGGCGCCAATCACGTCGTTGCGGGCAAACTGGCGGTTGCAGTGCTTCTCGGCGATGCGCGACTCGTGCCAGTAGCGCGTGCTGTGGTTCCACGGGTACTTGGGCAGATCAGTGATGAGCGCGTGGTTGACGGCGTTTGTGATGGGGAAGTTGACGGCGCAGAAGTCGACCTTTGTGCCCTTCATGAAGAGCGCACCGGCCAACGACAGCGCAGACTCGGTGTCGTCCTTGCCGCGCAGCAGCGTTGGTGAATATGCAATCTTGGACGCCGCAGATCCCAGCGTGGTGAGGGTATCGCGGATGGGGCCCTGCAGAGCGGCGTGGGGACCCAGCTCGACGAGCTGGTTGACCTTTGCCGGCGGGTTCTGCGACTCGTCGCACATGGTGGACAAAGCCTCAGAGAAGCGGACCGCAGAGACCAAGTTCTGCACCCAGTACGAAGGAGTCAGCTCAGATGGCTGAGCGACGCGGCCGAGAAGCGACGAGTGGAACACGACGTCTGTGGCCGTCGTGCTGGGCTGGATGTCCTTGATGACGGCCATGTAGTCGTCAGCCACGCGACCCATGTGGTCAGAGTGGTAGGCCATGTCGACCTTAAGCAGCCTGTTGAACAGAGCCTGCTCCTCCAGCGTGGCCTGCAGCTCGACGAGCGCGGCGCGGTCTCCGGACACAGTAACGCTCTTGGGGCTGTTGATGCAGGCAATGGTAGCGTAGCCGTTCTTGAGCGTCTTGAGCATTGGAGCGACAGCCTCTGGGCCAGCACCCACGGCCAACATGGTGCCGTCGAGCGTCGGGTACTTGTGCTTGAAGATGACGGTGGCCTGTCCACGGTAGTAGGCTAGAGCCATGGCCGAATCGGCGTCGATGATACCGGCAGCGTAGGCGCAGCAGATTTCTCCAGAGCTGTGGCCGACAACAGCCTGAGGTTTGATGCCCCACGAGGCCAAAAGGTCCGTCAGACCAATCTGCACGGCGGTGCAAGCGGGCTGGCTGATGTGGGCCAGGTTGACCTGCGAGGCCTTGCCCTCCTTCTGCAGCTCCTCAAGCAGATTGAAGTCGGCACCCAGGCTGGTCAGGTGCGAGCTGGCACGCTCAATGGCAATCTTGAAGACCGGGTGGTCCTTGATCAGGCGGCAGCCCATCTGGGCCCACTGGGCGCCCTGGCCTGTGAAGACAAAGCCCAGGGTGGGCGCCTCACGCACGCGAGTGGCCTGCAGACGGGCGCTGGCAAGACGCACACCGAGTTCGTCCGAGGATGTGGCGGGGATTGCAAGCCTGAAGGCAAGGTGCGAGCGGCGCTGGCCAAGGGTGTAGGCAATGTTGCCGGCCAGCAGGCGCTCAAAGACCTCGGGACGCTGCTCGAGGTAGATGCCCAGGTCCCTCATCCTGGCCTTGAGCGAGTCCTTGTCGTTGGCCGACAGCACAAACAGCTTCCACTTGGGGTCTGGCATGTCCTTGTGCTCTGGCGTGGAAGAGCCAAAGGTGACGGCGGAGCTGGGAGGAGCCTTCTGGAAGACGGCGTGGGCGTTTGTGCCACCGAAACCGTAGTTGGAGACACTGACATACTTTTTGCCGCGTGGCCACGGGCGCACCGATGTGTTGACCTTCATGTTCCACTCGGCCAGGGGGATCTTGGGGTTGGGCTTCTCATAGTTTGTGTTGGGCAGGATCAGGTCCTTCTCGAGCATCATGGCGGCCTTGATGGTCGAAACGATGCCGCTGGCGCCTTCGAGATGGCCGACGTTGGTCTTGACAGACCCGATGTACAGTGGGCTCCTGGCGGTCCTGCCCTTGCCCAGAGCCTCGTGCACAGCCTTGGCCTCGATGGGGTCGCCGACCTTTGTGCCGGTGCCGTGCATCTCGGCGAAGCCGCAGTCGAGCGGGTTCAGCTTGGCGCGCTCGTAGACGGACTTGATCAGGTCGCGCTGCGACTCACCGTTGGGGTTGGTGATGCCATTGGTCTTGCCATCCTGGTTTACGCCAGAGTTGGCGATGACGGCGCGGATCTGGTCGCGGTCGCGAATGGCGGCGTCCAGAGGCTTCAGGATGACGGTGCCGACGCCCTCACCTCTGCCAAAACCAGACTGCGCGCGGTGGTCAAAGGCGTACGTCTGGCCCGTGGGGTTGAAGAGCTGTGACATGGACATTGTGACAAAGTAGTCAGGCAGAATGTTCAGATGGCATCCGCCGACCACGGCCATGGTGGACTCGCCGGCGCGGATGCTCAGCATGGCGGCGTGCAGCGCGACCAGCGACGACGAGCAGGCCGTGTCGTACGTGGCGCTGGGCCCCTTGAAGTCGAAGCTGTACGAGATGCGGCCAGAAAGCAGGGCGGCTGCGCAGCCCGTGGCCTGGAACATGGGCGACGTCTCGACATCGCGCACGTTGTTGAGCTCGTAGTCAGAGAATGAGCCGCCGATGAAGACACCCGTCTGGGAGCCAGCAACAGATTCCCTGGGCGTACCGGAGCTCTCAAGGGCCTCAAAGGTCGTCTCAAGCAGCAGACGCTGCTGGGGGTCGAGCGATGTGGCCTCCTTTGCCGACAGGTTGAAGAAAGGAGCGTCGAACTTGGCCAAGTCGTCCTTCAGGAAGTAGCCTCCTGCGGGATTGAAGCAGCCCGGCTTGGAGGGGTTTGGATGGTAGAAAGGCGCCTTGTTGAAGCGCTCTGGGGGGATTTCGGACCAGCCGCTGCGGGCGCGCGAGCACAGCTCCCACAGGTCGTCTGCGCTCTTGACGTCGCCAGGAAGACGGCATGCGTATCCGACAATGGCAACCGGCGGCAGCGCAGCGTCTGATACTGGGGCGGGCAGAGAGGGCAGAACGCCACTGGCTGGACTCATGGTTCCATTGGTTGAGAAGCCATTGGCGGGGGTGCTAGCACCGTTAGTGTAGGGCGTTGAGGTGCCCGAGGTGGATGGAGAATCATATTCATTTCCGTTGATTGGGAGATGAATCTGTGGTTGCTGTTGTTGAGCGAGGGTGTCGTCGCCAGCGACCGGCGCAACAGAAGGCGCCATGTTGGAAGAATAGTCAAAGAGAGAATGGATAGATGAGTATTAGAAAAGGCCTAGGCGTGTAGTGATTGATGGCATGAGAGAGAGAGATAGTTGCTCTCTTTTCCTTCTTTCTGCTTCTTGCTGATTGTATGCGTCCCTAACTCTCCTTGTTTTTCTCTCTCTTTCTTTCTCTCTCTCAAACACACACACAGTTCTCTGCGTGTGTCTCTGGAGGGGGTTTGGAGCAAGTGAAGAGAAGGGGGGGGAAGAGAAAAGGGAGAAAGGCGACTTGCAGATCTGGAGAGAAGTGAAGAAGAGATCAGGGATGTCGGTCTAGTTAAAAGAGTCGATGGATTCATCTTGCTCCCCTTTTTTTTCGTCTCTGTTTCTTGTAACTTCCTTTGCAGAGACGATCCATTGAACCCCAGCCGCGGGCTAGCGCACCCTAGAAGGTATGCTGTCTGATCTTCGCACGGGCGCGCTTAGTGGCGCACATGAGCGTAGCACCACTATACCCGACGCTAGCTGGGGAGAGAGTGCATTTGGAACCGACGACATTCCGAGGGATAGCAAGCAACAAAGCAGCATGGTCGCAAAGAAAGAGCAAGGGCCATCAGGCCGTGGATCGTCGGCTGCAACTCGTTCGGGAAAGGTCGGCATGCAGATTATTGCGCTAGCCAAAGTATAAGATGATGAGGGTGGGGAGGGGTGAAGGGCAAGACGAGCCTAGTCATTTGGTTCTGGCGTTCGGCTAGATGCCGGGTGTTTTGCAGCCCTGACTTCCAGGTTGTGTGAGACGGTTTTTCCATCGTGTGGCTTGGGATAGATTCCTATCACATCTTATCAAAATAAGGCACAAGAGAGAGATTGTGGGCACAGAGCGAGACGGCAAGGCTGTGCCTCTCTCTCTCTCCATCTCACTTACAGGCGCAGGCCAATGCAACGTACCAATCAGCTGAGTTTGCGGCATGGCGTCACGCACATAATCGCACATCCGAGGTGCCTGAAGATCGTCTCCAGCCTGGCCCAAACGGGATTTGTGATTCAGCCGTTGCCACTCTTAGTTGAGGGGCGCCACAGCAGCCTGGGAGACCGCAGCAGCACCATTGTTGGTAGATTGCGGGGTTCCATCAGGCAATTTGTTGACATGCAAACACACTTTCCTAATCCACGGCGCATTTGAGGGTCAGGTGGCGCCGTGGGCCATTGCCTGGGCCTGCCATGCTCCGCTTTCTGAGCGTCTCCTGTGCAAATTTGCCGGCCGAGATTTGGCTGATGCTGAGGAGGGGGGCGACTGGCGTCCGTTTGAACCTTGAGCACGACTTTTCCATCCCGGACGCTGGTGGCCCCGTCGAGTCAGGCCGACGACGAATGTGCCGCAGTGGAATCTGGGGTTCTTAGGCGAGGTTTGATGCAGGTTAATGCAAGTTGAAACAGATGCTGGAGGCTCCAGAGTGCGGGAGCCAAAAATGCCGGGCAGGCGGAGAATCAATCACGTGACTTTTTGTAATCTCCCTGTCCCCTTCACGTGCTTTCTGATTGTCCCGATATTGCAATCTGCATATTGCATTGCCCATCACTCTGCCTGTCTGCGTGCTGGTTGGCGAAAAGGAAGATACGTACAGATCTTCATCTTGGCTTTCCTTCTTTTCTGGTATATACAAAATTCACAGTACCTTGATCAGCAGCAGCAGCAGCAGCAGCAAAAGCAGCAGCAGAAACCCGCCTTTTCCTTGACCAAGCGATGCGAGTTACCAGTCCCATGGCACCAGGCAGTCCGGATCGGGAGAACGGTGTTACGCGCGTTGTGCAGCGGCCGTTCTGCTTCTCAACACTTTTCTTCAGCTGCTCGAGCCATATGACATGATGCGGCGCGCACGCCCCTGGTTGTGCTCGATAGGCACAGATCAGAGGCCATAGTGCCCGCTGGGCTGACCTGTCAAAGCGACAGTAGCGTTCCAACGGGCACCTTATGGAGACAAGATCCTTCAGCTACTCATCTTGTCTTTCTCTGTGTGGCTGCTTGGCTGGAAGGAATGACTCTTGAGCAGCAGCAGCGGCGGCGGCAGCGGCAGCAGCAGTAGCATCGGCAGCAGCATCAGCAACAGCAGGGCCAGGCACATACTCGCCCACGCCCACACCTTCACGCACACACACACCGACATTCTCTCCTCCCAGATGCTCAGATACCCCCCTCATGACCTTTTCTGCAATTTAATCCCGAGGTGACCGGCCATAAAACACAGAGAGGGGCTGCTCCCTCGGTGTGTGTAGAGGAATTGTTGGTGTATGCAATGCCCTCGCCCTGGCATCCTTAGACGGCAACGACATTGCAATGTACTAGGTACAACGCCACACAGAACGCCATCACCGCATTGGCCTTGGCGATACCCCCACCGTTCTGTTCAGGGTTTAGCTGGTGTCATGCAAGCTGCAATGCAGGCAGCCCAATTCTCTCTCTCCCTCGCAAGAATGCGGAAAGGAGCGACCGCGGCCAGCAGAGAGCCAGAAGCAATGGAGCCAACGCAACCTCGTCAGCTTCCTCTGCTTGCTTGTTTTTGCTGCTGTTGTTATTATTATTACTATGATGATGATGTATTCCATTTTGGGGTCTCCCGCCTTGTTGTCGCTTACCTGCTCCTCTTCATCCCCAACACACTCACACAGCTGTGATCGTCCCCTCTCTTTCTGCGTGATCGGCAACAACAAAAAGGAAAACACGATAAGCCTCTGGCGCTAGGCCCGCGCTATTCCTCCCCCCTCTCCTCCCCTCTCTCTCTTTTTCCCCCGGGCCAGAAAGCCACGAGCAAGGGGTGGGAAATATCCCAGCTACGGTGCGCGCCTGGCCCAAATTTGGTGCAAAGCCCCACAGCAATAGTCGCAGCAGCAGGAAAGCCGAGTTTACCACGTTACCGTACTGGCTCCCCGGCATTGCTTGTCCCCTGGGCCCACGTTCTGATCTGGGGTGTCGTCTGGTCGAAACACTTCGGGCCCTAGGTCTAGTTTCAAAGGGCTGAAAATCTTGTCGTCTAGTCTGGCAAGATTTGAAAGGACATCGTGACCCTTTTCTTGCTTGCTAGCCGCCGTTGCTGTTGCTTTTTGGTTATTATATATAAAAAGGGAGAGGGTTGGTATACTCTTGTCTTATACTCTTGGAGACGCATACGCCCACACACACACCCACACATCTACCCCGACCCAAAAAAAATAATGGCAGAAGAAAAGAAACCTTTAAAATTCCTGTGCCTACACGGCGCCATTGCAAACTTGAACGTATGTCAAAAAGGTCATCCCTGTCGCGCTTATGCCTGTTGCTGATCCAATGTCTTGCAGAACTACCAAGTGCAATTAGGTTGGTTTTTATCTGGTTCTTGTGTGCCGCATCGGCAGATGCTGCTGGTGCTGGCACTGCTTGTGCATATAGCTAAATTCCTGCATAGCGCCTATTTGCGATGAGCTGAAGTCAGACGGCTCGGCCACATTCTGCTGGCTCCAAGGCAAGGTCGAAGTCATTCCACCAGAGGGTATTTCTTGTCCCTTTCTTTACCTCATTTTCGTCATATAGCACTCCATTGGGGATGGAGTGAAGAGAAGAAGCAGAAGCAATGAGGAGCCAAAAAGGCTCTAACCGCCAGAAAAGAGAGCCACAATGCTGACAACAGTACAGGCTTCTCAGAATACTTTGGCCCTGGACCCCACTGGCGATGGATGGACGACTCTGGAGTGGCCGAACAGGGCCTTCTGGACCGCATTCGTGACTTGCCCCAGGGTGAGAATGCAGAGGACACACTCCGTGGCCTGATCCCAAAGGGAATGGAGCACATAAGAAAAGATCCATCCGACGTCCTCAAGCAGATCTACGACTTCATCGAGCAGGAGGGCGATGTTGAAGGCATCATCGGCTACAGTGAAGGCTCTGGCGTTGGAGCTTCGTTGATGCTAGACGAGCAGCGACGTCTGGAGCGTGAGGGTCGTCCAAAGAAGATCAAGTGCGCCATGTTCTTCACAGGCTGGCCACCAATCTCTGGCGAAGGCAAAATCATGCTGGCAGACGAAGACGAAGAATACGTCAAGGCCCCCACTCTGCATGTCATTGGAGCAAACGGTACGACTATTGCCCAAATTCTAGAGCGCTGTCACTGACCAAGAAACAGACCCATACAGAGCTGGCGCTGTGGCACTCTACAACTGCTGCAGCGAGGACAATGCTGTGCTCTTCGACACGGGCAAGGGCCACACTCTGCCACGCCATGGCCCTGTGCTCAAGGAGCTGGGAGACGCCGTACGCACAATGATCAAATTGGCCCGCGATACAGACGGTGGCGAGAAGGAATGAGGTTCTAGGACAGTGCATGGAGTTGAGACAAACATAGACTTTTTCTTCTTCCATTTCCTGGCTCCGTGATCAGCTCCTCATATCGAGCAGTTGTGAAGTCGAAACAAAGTTAGCTGACAACCTGCTGCCAACCGCCTGTCGTTCTCAAGCCAGCTCGTCGCCACCCCCAGCAAGAGTCATTAGGCCAGAGAAAATGCCTCTCTTCCCGTCTTGCCCAGTGTACGTGGCGTTCGTTGTGTCTTGCGGCACTTTTGGCGAATCAGATGCCGCCATTGGCTTCAGGGGGATGTTCTCGCCTTGGCGCCTGTGATACTTCTCGTTGGTGGCGGCCGATGGGGGCTGAGGGCTTTTCGAGTCGACGCGGGCAGACAGGCGCAAGATGGACACCATGTGCTGCAGTGGAAGATAGAACGAAGGTTCTGTTGAACTCAATTACCGCCAAGTTTGCTGTGGCATTCTTAAGAAGCAAATCCTCCCCCTGTGCGCTGATCAGCCCTATATCGCGGCTGGCGGCTATCGACCAATCAGCTGCCGCCTCGTAGCTCCAATGATGCTCGGTGGTCTCCGTCCTGTGTTTCTATCCCTCTCTCTTTCTTGATATTATTGCATTTTTCCTGCAAGGGACAGTCATGGCCTTTCTTTCGAGGACATGGGCTCCCTTGCTAGCCCTGGTAGCCCTTGTCTGGCTACTGGCAGAGCCAATTGGTCTGTTCCCGTGCTGACACGTCTCCTTGAAGATGATCTGCTCTTCACAGGCCGCAACACTAACTCAGAGGCACAGTGGCCGTCAAGCATGAAAACTTCAAGACCTGCGCCCAATCAGGCTTCTGTGCGCGAAACCGTCACTATGCCGACGAAGCAACCCAGGCAGGCTCTGGCTGGAGCTCGCCATACACCTTGGATCCATCAACAATCTCCCTCAAGAACGGTCTTCTAACCGGCACAGTCCTCAAAACCATCAACGAAGCTGGCGAGACTGTCAAACTGCCTCTAACCATTAGCTTCTTGGAGTCGGGGGCTGCTCGAGTCCAGATCGATGAAGAGCGCCGTCTCAAGGGTGACATTGAGCTGCGACACGACCGCAAGATCAGAAAGGAACGATACAACGAGGCGGAGAAGTGGACAATTGTCGGTGGCCTCAGTCCCAACAAGGACGCAAAGCTGTCGGATGACAAAGGTTTCACCACTGTCAAGTATGGAGACAAGGATAGCCACGAGGCCGTCATCCAGCATGCTCCATTCGCCATTGACTTTAAGCGATCTGGGGAGACACACATCAAACTCAACGACCGAGGTCTGCTCAATGTCGAACACTGGCGCGCAAAGGTTGAGCCTCCGCCTACTCCTGAGGGCGAAGAGGCGAAAGAGCCACCCAAACAGCCCCATGAAGACACATGGTGGGACGAGACGTTCGGTGGAGCAACCGACACCAAGCCCCGAGGGCCTGAGAGTGTTGCCCTCGATGTGACCTTTCCAGGTTATGAGTACGTCTATGGCATTCCCGAGCATACAGGACCAATGTCGCTCAAGGAGACGCGCGGGGGTGACGGTAAGTTCACAGACCCATACCGTCTGCACAACTCGGATGTCTTTGAGTACATCATGGACAGCCCCATGACCCTCTACGGGTCTATTCCATTCATGCAAGCCCAACGCAAGGGCTCTACTGTCGGTGTCTTCTGGCTGAACGCCGCCGAGACTTGGATCGACATCACCAAGAAGAGGGCCTCTGCCAACCCCCTCAGCATGGGCATCTCAGCCAAGACAGACACAAGCTCGCACTGGATCTCGGAGAGTGGTGTGCTTGACATTTTCGTCTTTTTGGGCCCAAGTCCAGCAGGGATGAGCAAGATGTTCGCCGAACTGACGGGCTACACACAGCTCCCTCAGCACTTCTCAATCGCCTACCACCAGTGCCGCTGGAATTACGTTACTGACGAGGACGTCAAGGACGTTGACCGCAAGTTCGACAAACACAACATCCCTTACGACATCATCTGGCTCGACCTCGAGTATCTGGACGACCGAAAGTACTTTACCTGGGACCAATTGACCTTCCCTGATCCTACTGGCATGCAAGAGCAGCTTGACGAGACGGAACGCAAGCTTGTCGTCCTCATCGATCCCCACATCAAGAAGTTGGACAACTACTGGGTCTTCAAGGAGCTGACCGACAAGGACCTTGCCGTCAAGAACAAAGAGGGTGAAAACTACGAGGGCTGGTGCTGGCCTGGCGCCGCCTACTGGATAGACTGCTTCAACCCCGCCGCCATCGAGTGGTCCAAGTCCCTCTACCGCTACGACCGCTTCACCGGTAGCAAGGACAACCTCTTCATCTGGAACGACATGGGCGAGCCATCCGTCTTCAACGGACCAGAAACGACCATGCCCAAGGACAACATCCACTTTGGTGGCTGGGAGCACAGAGACGTTCACAACCTCAACGGTCTCACCTTTGTCAACGCCACCTTTGTCGCCCTGGATGTCCGTGACGATCCAAAGGGCAAGACCCGCACCAAGCGTCCCTTTATCCTGACGCGCTCATTCTACGCTGGCTCACAGCGTATGGGCGCTACGTGGACTGGTGATAACCAGGCCGAGTGGCCCCACCTGGCGGCTTCACTTCCCATGGTGCTCAACAATGGTATCGCCGGCTTTCCCTTTGCGGGAGCCGACGTTGGCGGCTTCTTTGGCAACCCAGACAAGGATCTGCTCACACGATGGTACCAGGCCGGAGCATTTTATCCTTTCTTCCGCGGCCACGCCCACATTGACACCCGTCGCCGTGAGCCGTACCTGCTGCCATCTCCCCACCGCGAGATCATCACGCAGACGCTGAATCTGCGCTACTCCCTGCTGACGTCGTGGTACACCGCCTTCTTTGACTCCGCCACAACTGGTGCTCCCATTGTGCGCCCCATGTGGTGGGTGCATCCCAACGACGAGGCTGGGTTCGGCATCGACGACCAGCTTTATCTTGGTACAAGCGGCCTGCTTGCCAAGCCAGTGGTCACAAAGGATGCAGAGCACGTCGACATCTATCTACCCAACGAGGATTCGGGCAAGAACGTGCCATACTACGACTACGCCACCTTCCAACCATACTCAGGGGCTGGTAAGACGCACCGTATCGCTGCACCACTTGACAAGCTCCCCATCCTCATGCGGGCCGGCCACATTCTGACCCGCCGTGACCGTCCACGCCGATCCAGTGCCCTCATGCAGTGGGACCCCATCACACTGGTTGTGGCACTCGACCCAACCGACGTAACAGCTGGGGCACGTGGAGAGCTGTACTTGGACGACGGCGAGACGTACGACTACGAATCTGGCGCCTACATCCACCGCCAGTTCTCGTTTTCTGGCGACACGCTGGGTTCGGCTGACCTGTCGAAACACAGTGAAAAGGACAAGCTCAAGAACAAGGCCGCAAAGGCCTATCTGGAGCAGCTGGCGCGCGTCGACGTCGACAAGATTGTGCTCGTCGGTGTGCCCGAGTCCTGGGCAGGCAAGACACTGGCGACGGCCACCCTGGCCGACGGCACAGAGCACCGCGTCGACGTGACGGTTTTTGCTGCCAGCAAGACGCAGGCAGCATATGCCATTGTGCGCAAGCCTGGCCTCGCGGTCGTCTCTGACTGGACCTTGAGCTTTGCTTGAGTGATGCATGTCTTTGAGGTGAAGAAAATTTCTATATAGACTTGTTGTGAAATTGAGACTGCATTGCATCACATTCCATCCAAAACACATGATTCTCTGTCATGACTATTTGTATGCGTAGTTGTTCTGTAAGAGATTGTACTGGAGGAGGCTAATGTTGAGGTGCCGGAGAGGTGTCACGCCTTGCTACCCCTCCCATTTTATTGTTGCTTACATGACGTCTCCTTTTTTTTCCTCCTCCTCCTCTTTTCTATCTTGTGCCTTTTTCATCTACAAACAGCAAGTCCTTGTGTATTCCTCTCACGCTTGGAAAGGTCTCTCACCAAGTGGGCCATGGAACACACCCAAAGAGAATGACAACAAGGTCAATATTTGGTCAAGGAGAACCATAGTGACAAAAAGTACAATTTGGACAAGCCTCAAGCCAAGGGGAAAATACACCAAAAAGCCCTAAAGACACATGGACAAAACGCATAGTTTCAATTGAAGTTTATGCTACGAAAAAGCACATTAATCCAAAAGAAAAGAGGAAACAAGAAATTCAAGATCCAACCCCTTTATTCTATTCCCTGCTCATCCAAATCCCCATCCTCACACAGCAGCATGAATCAATTAACAGGCAGAAACATCTTTCTCACTCGTCAGCAGGGCCTGTTGTGCCTCTTCGACTGGCGCGAACGCTGCGTCGCTGGGCCGGTGCCCGCGTGCCTCTTGTTGCTGCAGCAGCAGGAGCTGACCTTGCAGGCTTAGCTGCTTCAGGCTCCTCCTGAATGACAGTAGACTCGTCCTCATCGGACCGAGGCTCTGCCTTGACATTCGTTTCCGTAACAGGGGCATCCGTCATATCGACATCGTCGTCTTCTGGCTCTTCCTCTACGACGGTTGCAACAGGAGCAGCCCTCCTGCCTCGTCCTTTGCGCGGACTTGGAGCTGGTGGAGAGGGATCAAAGTTCTCCTTTTCGTCCTCTTCGGCAATCACGGAGCCCTCAGGTTCTTGGAACGCAGGGACAGTACTCTTGCGGGCTCGGCTGCTCTTGCGTGGCGACGCTGTCGGTGTCCCTAGATTCAGAGAAGCCATATCTGGCTCTTCAGAGTCAAGAGTAGGAGCCCGACGAGATGTGGCAGGCGTCCTTCGGGTTGACACTCTCTTGCGTGGGCTGGTGACTGGTGTCGTCAAGCCGGATGCCGCTCCATCGGCATCCTCTGTGTTCAAAACCAAGGCACCGAGATCCAACTTGCGCAGAATCGGACGGTCATCCTCTTCCTCATCGATGGTCGATGGCGCAACTGACGCCCTCTTAGCAGGGCTCTTCTGCGGGCTTTTCTCTGGTGGAGGCGCCAGAGCCTTGGATAGTGCCGCCTCAACCTTGACCAGAGTGTTGCGAGTGGGAGCATCATTGGCCACCCTGTCGTCGATGGCTTCTTGCACAAGACTGGACACTTCATTGAGCTTCTCGTGGCTCGAGCTCGCCGTGATGTTGAGCTTGCCCAGCATGGAGATATACAGCTTGCGCTCATCCTTGGAGCAGACGCCCATGACCTTCTCGAGAATCTCTGCTGCAATGTCAAGGTGCACGTCACAGTCGGCATCTCTGGCAGCGTCATCATCGTGTGGCTTGATCGCTGCGGCTAGTTTGCGGCCGTCTGTCCAGTCGACCAGATGAGACACGACGACTGCCATGCCGACCATGTCACCAGCTGCATCGTCTTCGGCCTCGACGTCCATCTCTTCCTTGACGCCGATGCACCAGTTGAGCACGCTGAGCGCAATTCTGCCCATTCGCTGCATGTTGTTGCGTCGTGAGTGGCAGTAGACTGGAATAAAGTAGCTGAGTGCCTGGCGCAGCGCTGGATTGGCAGTCGAGTCTGGGTCAAAATAGGCCACAACGAGCAATTTGAGCAGCTCTTCCGTGTTGAGGATGGATGACGAGGTCAAGTTTGATGTAGGAGCCGAAAGCATCAACTTGCACAGCGAAATGCAAGCCGTGGTCTGCAGCGCCGCTTCCGGCGACTTGAGCGCCTTTGAGAACATCTTGTGCACTGGCTTGTGCAGTGGATGCTCTTCAGGCGCATTGCCGTCTGCATCAGTCGGAGCAGTGAGAAGCATAGAAGGATGAGAGGCAAGAATGTCTCCAATGACCTGGACGGCAATGTTCTGCAGCTCCGGGTGACCCTTCTGGTAGCAGTGCAGGAATAGCGGCAGATTCTGCTCTGCCAGATTCTTGTCGAGCAGGCAGCACAGCCCAAGACACAAAAAGCCTCGTTCGCGGATAGGCGCCTCGACGCTCTTAACGGCCGGCACCACGAGGTTGTTCAGCATGGTGACGAGGTGCGAGTTGTCCTCGAGCTGGCAGTTGACGTTCTGCAGCATGCACTGGGCAATGTGCAGGCACTTCATGTTGACCATGATCTCGCGAATGAGCTTGTCTTCGTCGATTTCTTGGTCCACCTGCTTCTTGGGGGTGCTGTCGCTACTCAGATCGGATCTGGCAGAGTGGAAGCTGTCGTCGACATCTTCAGGCTTCTCCTCTTCGTCGCCCATGATGGTGTCGTGCACCTCAGCAATGGCCTCGAGCACGATGCCGCAGAAGTCGCGCTCTGCCGAAGCACTCGACCCGCAAGTCATGCGCAGCACCTCGACGGCCAGACGGGTCGTCTCCTCTGGCAGATCAGCCAATGCAAGGGCTTCTCGCATGAGAGAGAACATGGTCCGTCGGCCAACTTCGTCAGAGTAATCCAGAGTCAGGGCAATCTGCAGGAGTTGCTCAACAACAAACTCTTGAGACACCGAGTCCTCTTCGCTGCCCTCTTCGACTGCCAGCTTCTTGACCAGCTCCACCAGAGTATTGACATTTGACTGGATGAGATATGCAAGCCTCGTGACTTCGGGAATCTTGTCCTGCAGCAGCTCCGAAGCCCCATCCCGATGGCAGTGGTCGTTGAAACTGCGAACCACAAAGGCACTTTCAGGTGTCAAGTCCTTCCAGTAGTCCTCACCAAAGGCCACAAAATCTCGATAGTCTGGTCTGCCGTCCCAGAACTCTCGCATTGCGTCCTGAGCGACTCCGCCACCAGAGCCGGCGTTGATCACGTCGATGCGCTCCAGTAGTTCCAGCAAGCCCTCCAAGCTCGGCTCTGGAGCTTGACCAGCAGGCAGCTCGACAGGCACGCCATTCTCGTCGCGTGGTCTGGCGCAGTCCTCGATCCATCGCTCTCTGAACAGCTTTGCTGTGGCCTTGCGCACGCTTTCGTCTCTGTCCGACAAGCCCCATCGCAGGAGCTTTTCGCGATGTGTGAGAGATAGGTGGCGGAAGTCGCCCAGTCCTGGAAGAATGCGTGCGTACAGAGCTCTTCGGAGGCCTGGATCGACGTCTCGCGCTCTTTCAAGTAGAAAAGGTAGTGTAGAGGGCGTCAGAGGCAGGTTGAGAAGCAGTGTGCGCCGGACCTCTGCGCTCTGGTCATTCTGCAAGACGTCCACCAGGCGCTCTAGAACGCCACCTGCCGTCTCGTCGTCGCTATCGTCCTCATCTTCGTCGGCCTCGCCTTCACTGGCCAAGCGCCCGAGCCCAAGGACAGCCTGAACTCGCACACTGCTCTCCTT
This sequence comes from Erythroxylum mucronatum, assembly GCA_027563825.1. NCBI lineage: Eukaryota > Viridiplantae > Streptophyta > Magnoliopsida > Malpighiales > Erythroxylaceae > Erythroxylum > Erythroxylum mucronatum. The sequence continues at coordinate 93,484 of JAOSBP010156778.1, forward strand.
GTCCCTCAGCCTCTTGAGCATGCCCAATCGAATTTGTTGGAAGAGCGTGTCGTCAATCGATTCTAGTGTATTCACCAGACGCGCAATGATCTGTGTGCTTCGGAACCGCACCACCTTGTCTTTGGCCGACAGCAGCGGCAAAAGTGTGGAGATGATGTTGAAGCCGAGCCGATTGCTTGGAGTCTCTGGCACAATATCCATTTGGTCGTCGTCTTGCTCTGCGAAAATGGCATTGTCTGCTTCTTGTTAGATTTTTGAAATACGTATGAAGAGAGGATAACTGACCAAGGTCTATGGAATGCTTGAGAAACATGCAGACGAAGCGGATGATGCGATCTCCCACTGGCTCTGTCTTCTTGACCGGGAGAACGCGAATCGTGCATCGCGTCACCTCTGCGTTGAATTCGGCCTCGTCAAAGTCACCCTGCAGCGAGTGCTTCTTGTTACTCTGGGGCTCGTAGCAGCATGCCTCTTGGATCTTGCGCAGCGCCACAACAAGCTTGCGGTGGCCGGTGTTTTGTCGCTGGACATCTGAAAAGATTGCAATCACACCCTCTCGCAGGGTGGTAGAGGGGCCTTCGTCTGGGATCTCGGTGGCTGATTCACTGGCCTTTGCGCGGGATGCGCGGGGGGCGCGCGAGGCGGCGGTGCGGCCTGGCATGATTCGAATCCGAGGTTCGTATCCTCAACTGAGCTTTACACTCAAAACATCTATAAGGAGATGCTCAAGCAGCAAGTTGAGTCCAATATAGCTCATTGATGGGCCATTTGGTAGCCGAGTGTAAACATAAACAAAAGAGGCGCCATCAGAGGCTTGGCGCGATTGATGCGATTAGATAAGCTTTCTCTGGTTTTCAATCTCACGCGTCTTTTGTCTTCTCTGTTCACATATGAAACGCGTGTGACAGGCTTTTCGAACATTTGCAATCGCGGCAATGATTCGCCAGAGAGAAATGTGTAGGCCGATCTTGTCAAAATGTCACTAACTTCATACCTGGTCAAATGCCTTGCCTCCAGCCCGGATATCAACGGCTATGCTGTCATTTAGACCACATGTTTCAAACCACTTCTTAGGTCCAAGCGCAGCACCGGCCAGAGTGCCCTTCTCTCTGAGCTCTCTCATGGCTTTTGCGCCTTCAGAGAGGACCGTCTCAATTACTGCACCAGGCCAGATGATGATACGGAAGCCCATGCCACGAGCCTCTTCAGCAGTAACATCTGGAGTGACGCCGTTGGAGACCATGTTAAGCAACAGGGGGACTGCGGCACGGCCAAAAATGTCACATACCCTTTGACACTCGTCTCTGCTCTTAGGAGCCTCGAGAAACAAGGCGTCAACACCACACTTGTGGGCGCCCTTGAGACGCTCAATGGCTTCGTCGAATCCGCCAACGGCATTGGCATCTGTTCGGGCGATGATGACAATGTCACTGCCAATGTCGTTTCTGGCGGCTACAGCAGCCCGCAGCTTCGAGTACCAGACTTCCCGGTCCACAAGCTGCTTGCCCATCAGCTGGCCGCAACGCTTCTCACTGACCTGGTCCTCGATGTGAAGCGCTGCCACCCCTGCACGTGCATATGCCTGAACGACTCGATGGACCATGATGGGGCCTCCATAACCCGTGTCGGCGTCTGCAATGACAGGCACTGTTGGGTCAATCGAGGCAATCATGCCAGCATTGGCGACCATGTCAGAGAAGGTGGCCAGCCCAAGGTCAGCCATGCCCAGACGGGACATTGAAGTTCCTGCTCCAGTCATGTAGAGGCAGTCGAAGCCGGCATTGAGAGCCAGGCGAGCTGAGATGCCATCGTAGACTCCTGGAGCCGACACAATCGACCCCTGATCAGCCAACATGGTACGTAGCCGAGTTGCTGCTGGTATGAAGCGGCTAGAGACATTTTGGTCGCGCTGGGCGTCGTGAACGTGCTGCATTGTAGAACCTCTTTTAGAATGGGAATTTGTTTCCTGTACGAAACTATTAAATGCTCTTTGCCAAATTAGTTGGCAAATTGATAGCTCCTCCTTTGGCTGACAGACCAGAATAGATTACATTCAAGAGTCTACATTGATCGATTGCAGAATTAATTCAATTGTTTTGCATCAAATGCTCGTTAGCAGCGGTGTTAGATGCATTTCAGGGCTTCCTTTGCTGGAGATGCTTAGTAATGCCTGAGGTTTCAGGCAACCAAAAAAGTTGTCTGCTATGGCTTCTCCAATGACCAAATCATGCTTTGACTCTGATTATCACGAAGCCTGGCGCCGCAGCATGTCTCTATCTTCGTCGGCGCGGCCTGCCCTCTCTAATATTTGCCGACAGTGCCGTCAGCGCTTTTTCCAGAATGCGCACTCTCAAACAGCAAACCTCTCGTCGTCAGCCAGGAGTCTATCAGAGAAGCAGCAGCAACATGATAGCTCAGCATCAGCGCCGCCGATGAAATTGGCAAATCAGTCTGGCTTTCAAGAAGATGATGGCGCCGAGTTTGTGCCTCGATGGAAGCGCACGCCACCAGCAATGCGAGCGCCCTTTCGCATCAGAGAGTCCAACGACAACGACCATTTCCCCGTCAACGAAAACCCTCAGAAGCTAGACGAAGCCTTGAAGCGTGTGCTGGGACAGGGAGGAGACACAATGCTGTCGGAGGAGGCAAAATGGCTTGCCGTAACACATAAGAGCTTTGATCATGGCAGGAGAGGATTCAACGACAGGCTTGCCTTTCTTGGTTTGTCAATCAGGTTTCTGGCACAAGTGATACAAAACAAACACTAACAAGGTTACTACAGGACGACAGATTGTAAACCTCCAAACGTCTCTGGCACTCATTGACGCACCCAAAGGCCCAGCAACATCACCGGCTGGAGCAACAGACGTGTATGGACGCATACCCTTCAAGCACCCAGCCCTGATGAATGTCGAAGGTATCCAAGGGGACAGGAGGGCAGAGATTCTCAGCAAGGAGAGATTGGCGCAGTTGGCAAACAGATACGAATTGGGCAAGGTGATTCGATGGAAGCCCAAGCAAGTCAACCGGCTCAAGGAGTCTGGGTTTGACTCGGTGCTGGCACACACCATCTATGCCATTGTGGGCGCCGTGGCTCTCCAGCGGGGCGGTGAGGCAGCGGTGCAGGCTGTGCGCCAGAGGATCCTGCGTCCTCTGGGCGTCTTGTAGGAGGACATCAGTATCTGTACTATATTGCCACTGACGGGCGAGCAGGTGAGGGCATATCCACTACTACAATGTAAATCTACATCTTAGGGCTTTACTCAATTCTTTCTTTTCTATTCAAATTATTCTGATGTTTTTTGTGGTCGTTCAAGCCGAGCCTTGTGCATGCTGCGCCGCATTCCTACCCCAATCTTCTTCACCCACCATCTTCAACCCAAGCACAATCCTGATTACGCTGTCCTTCTTCTTCTGCCTCGATTTTTCTCGGAGACGGGAGAATACTGTTGCCTGCTCGTTCTAGGCTGGACTTCCAAAGGGGCCAGTGGCTTCTTAGGCAGACCCTCTTCCATCTCTTCTACTATGTGTCCTCCAAAATCCCGTAGACTAGCAGTGAGACATGCTCGCAGGTCACAAAAACCGATGGAAAGAAGCAGAGAGTTTGATTTGGCGATTCACGCTCTCCTTCAGAATACGAAACTGCCGGCAGAACTATGCGACATGATTGCTTTCTACTTCGACCCAGAAGAGCTGATGCACATGGGAGTTGTTTGTCGGCAGATATACGACCTTATCACTGCAGCAGCATATCGCAACGTGGATCTGCACCTGAAACCTACCGGATTTATCAATCCCCGGGTTGATCATTTCATCCGCACTGCGTTGACGAGCCAAAAGGCAGCGAAGAGTGTGCGGCGGTTGGCACTGACTGGAGAACCACATGTCAGCTGGAGATATGACATGATAACGGGCCAGAAAGGCCCAAAGTACCAAGAATATCGCTTAGCAGGCCATTATCCTCCGAAGCACAAGCTGCGTGTTGAAGACTGGAGACAGTCTGAGATTGACCTCTTCCGTCAAAAGCAAAATCGGCTGGGGCCGCTGCCAGATTCGTTTGAGACAAAAGATGGAGCAATCACGATGCAGAGCGCCTGGATACAGCTCTTGTGCTGTTTGGAGAATCTCGAGCATCTCACAATACACTCGGACGTGTTCCGATACAAAGGCTTTCCAGAGGCCTTCAGCCTCATTTGCAAGCGAGGGGCATTTGCACACTTGAAGACTGCCGATCTCGCACTTGATCTCTACAGCACTTGGACGGGGGCTGGAAGAGGTCTCGAGCACTGTCACAGGGGCAAGATGGCGGTCGTGGCCTGGGACAATGCGCTCGTCATGCCCTTTGAAGCGCCAGGAATTCGCGAGGCCACGGTCATCATGGCGGCAGGCAAGGATCTGGCTTTGAGCACACGAAATTACACCATGACCAGTTTGACTCTCTCACATTGCATTGCGAGCCTTGAGAGCAAGCTCGACACGCTGCTGGAAGCGCTGCCATGTCTGAAGCACTTTACGTATGAAGCAATGTACGAAGACAAGTGGCAGACGAGCTGCTGCCACCGGTTGAACGACATGGAGCTTGCATTGGGGGTCGACCAGATACTTGAAACCCACCCGCTGAGTACGGCTCTGGCAAAAGCCGGCCCCGCCTTGGAAAGCGTCGTGATATCAGAAGGATATTTTGGGGATGATGCCAGATACAAACAGCACGAGCCCAGCGTACACCAGCCAATTTTCAAACCAATCAATGCCAAGTTGGACCAGGTCAGGAAGCTCTCTATCCCATTTCCTGCTCTTTTGGGATGGTTCTCGACCGACATGCAAACTTATGACTGGGACAATCTGCTCCCCAGCAACCTCTTGGAGCTAGTCTTGAGCGAAGGTCCTCTCTACCAACTACACCCCGAGGCAGACCATTACGGGACCCACTGGACGCAAGAGACCTTGGTACCGATGCTTGAGGGGCTGATGGACTGGATAGCTGCACATTTGCCGCACATGAAGCTTGTGGTGCGCGTCTGCTTCGGTATCCGGGGCTTCTACACACTCGACAGTCTTGACCCCTTGGTGCGGAAGGCGGTTGAGCGAAACATCAACTACGTCTTTCATTCCAGAAAGGGATCGGTAAGACGAGATCCGCTGGAAGAGTTATAAGATGGTCCTCTTCTGGCCAGCATTGCGCCGGCTGAATTGGTTTCTGTGGCTGAGTTGGTGTCTCGACGGTGCACAAGGCAGTAGGGGCGAATCAACCAGCAACAAGACAGGAATTCTCAAGCAGCCAGATGCTATATTCATACAGTATACATCATCTGAGTTTTACGTACCTTCTCCAATCTAACTCATACAAATGAAGTAGTGATTGATCTAATGCAGCTGCCGACTCCACGTTCACGCAGACAACAAATGAAGCCAGTATAACCACTGTTCTATGTTCAGATCAAGTCTTCTGGAATCACAATCTATAGTGAAATCAATCTGAGGATCATTGAGTATATATCTGATGGCACTTTAATGTGGTTGTCGTCTGACTAAGTAAGCAGCTGCCGCGGCAGGGTCCGACGTCATCCCCACCTTTCCTCAGTTTTAACATCTTTACTCAAGACTCTCTTAACACGCCTTTTCACCTGCGTCTGCTACAAACAAAATGCTGCGCTCTTCTGCGCTGCTGCGCCACTTCTCCTCCGCCGCCCGCCGCTGCGCAGTGTCGTCTGGCGACTCACTGGCCGCAATGGAAGCTCCCTTTGCCCACGGCATCCGCGTGTCTGCCGTGCAGGGCGTCGCGTCAGACGGCCTGATATCTGCCATTGGCAAGACGCCCCTAATCAAGCTGAAGCACCTTTCCGAAGAGACTGGCTGTGAGGTTTTGGGCAAGGCAGAGTTCCAAAATCCAGGTGGCAGCGTCAAGGACAGGGCGGCTCTGTTCTGCGTGCTAGATGCGGAGAAGAGAGGCCTCAAACCAGGAGGCACTGTCGTCGAGGGCACTGCGGGAAACACAGGCATCGGGCTGGCCCACGTGTGCCGGAGCAAAGGCTACAAGCTGGTCATCTACATGCCAGACACGCAGAGCCAGGGCAAGATTGATCTCCTGAGGCTGCTGGGCGCAGACGTGCGACCAGTGCCCGCCGTGCCGTTTGACGACCCTCAAAACTACAACCACCAGGCCAAGAGACACGCAGAAAGTCTCGACAATGCTGTGTGGACGAATCAGTTCGACAATGTCGCAAACAGACAGGCACATATCGAGACGACAGGGCCCGAGATCTGGGCTCAGACTGACGGTAAACTCGATGCCTTTACCTGTGCTACAGGTACAGGCGGCACACTGGCAGGGATGACGCGCTACTTGAAAACAAAGAGTGATGGGCGGGTCAAGTGCTTTCTGGCAGACCCTCCAGGCAGCGTGCTGCACAGCTACATCCAGAGCGGCGGCAAGCTCAAAGAGCGCAGCGGCGGCAGCATCACCGAAGGCATCGGGCAGGGTCGCGTCACAGACAACCTGCAGCCAGACATTGACTTGCTGGACGGCAGCCTGCACATTGCCGACGAAAAGAGCATCGAGATGGTCTACCGGTGCCTGGACGAGGAGGGCCTGTATCTGGGGGCCAGCTCGGCGCTAAACGTCGTTGCCGCCAAAGAAGTGGCAGAGAAGCTCGGCAAAGGGCATACTGTTGTGACCATTCTGTGTGATGGTGCGTACAGGTATGCTGACCGACTCTTCAGCCGCAAGTGGCTGGAGCAGAAGAAGCTGCTGGGCGCGATTCCTCGGCATCTGGAAAAGTACATTGTGCTGCCATAAAAAGCTGTGTATGGGGTGGTATAGTGTACAAAATACATGTCTCTGTCTCTCTTCTTCTTGTCTTTCCTCCTCCTCCATCGCTGTCTTTTTACCAATCTTCCACCAGTCTCACCTCTCTTCTCAGCCTCGCTTCTTCCCTCCCAAAAGGGACTCGCTATTTGGTTACAAGATATGCTATGCCTATGTTTTTGACTGGGCCTTCTCCAGCTCTGATTGAGCGCAGAACCAATGAGCTTCTTCCCATTCTGGTTTCAAGCCATCTTCCTTTTACACCAAATGTATTTCCTGACCCGGTACATCCTCAAAGCCTACTTCTTGCTCTTCTTGGGCCCGCCCTTGCGCGCCATGCTGCGCTTCTCTGCCGCTGCCTGCCTCCGCACTCCACGCTTGCGCCAGGCCGCAAATCGGTCACCGGGTTTGTAAGGTGCTGCGGCGATGCCTGCTCGTTCGGCTGCTCGTCCAATGTCGTAGTTGCTCTCACGGTAGCTGTAGTCGGGCCTCAGGTGTAGCTGGCTGCTGGGCAGGCGGCCAGTGGCTTTGATGCGGCGGGCCTCTCGCGCCTGGGCTGGCGACAACTTGACATTTGACTCTGGTGCAGCCTCGACTGTTTCTGAAATCTCTTCAGTCAAGAGATCCTGTCGAGGTACCGCCACCATGCTCAGCCGTCGCCTTCGAGCCGCATTCAACGGCGTCGGCAGCCTCTGGTCTCGCTCGAACGCAACCCCAATGTACTTGCGGTCTGGGTGCCGCTGCGGGTCGCGGTAGTACTTGACAAAGCCCGACTCGCGTGCAAAGATGGTGTGGTCGCGGCCCATGCCAACGTTCTCGCCAGGGAACCACAAGGTGCCGCGCTGGCGATAGATGATGTTTCCCGGGATCACGTACTGCTCTGTTTGTGACGCTTGTTAGCTTCTGTAAGGGATATATCCTGGGAAGTCAAACGAACCTCCAGTCTTCTTAGCTCCCAGTCGTTTACCAGGACCATTCTTGGGCCCATTGGCCCGTCCCTGGGCGCCGTGCGTGGCATGTCGGACCTGGCTGTGGGATGAGGGTTTTCGATGGGCGTCGAGTCGCAGGCATGACGGCCTTGAGCATTGCAGGATGTTTGACGATGATGGAAGCACTGCAGGATGTGAGGCTATGCGCAGCCGCGCCAATGCCTCGTGCAGAGACATTTGTATGTATAGCTATCAATTAAATAGGCGTTGATTAATTGTTGAAGGCAGAAAGTATAGGGATCGATATCAGGGTGCAGGGTGTGCCAAGAAAAATATTCAAGGCACCCTTTGGCGTCTACCTCCTCTTCTACCTTGTTTTATCCTGCTGCACCTCCAATGAGAAGAGAAAGAAAGACTGTTGCATTTCGACTCAAGTCTAACAAGGATTCAGACCAGGGACAGAAAGAATCTCCGTGAGGGAATCCCAGGGCAAGCCAATTGGAGTCAGCGATTCCATTCGGCCCCTTGCCCCAGAACCTGGAGGATCGGCAGCTTGAGTCGTCATAAAGGAAACCTCAATGTCACTGCAGATCAGGAAAAGCATACGCGGCTCTCTCTTCGGAAACGACTATAAAAAGACAGGCTTTGACACTGACCTGCACTGGCTTCATGAAGTTCTTCTTTTTCCTGTCTGATATTGTGCTCTCACACGCAAGGGAATCATCTTCTAGCTAGCACCAGACTGCCCACCTACGCCAGGATTCTGCAACAGGAACATCCTTTGAACACAGGCACCTGAAAGCCAGAGTAGCAACAGATTTAGTTTTCACCATGGCCTTTGTCCCTACTGCATCGACAGCTGCCCCAACAACTTCGCTCTTTGTGCCCGTCGAGTACGAGCTAAACACCTTTACGGCGTCCATTGCAGGCACTGTGAGTTGACTGAATAGTTTACAACATGAAGAGCAGCAGACTGAGACCAACCAGGACGCTTCAGCAACGACGTTTGTCTTTGACTGCGCCTCTGCCAGCTCATGTGGGCCCGTCACCGTCATTCAAGGGCCTAGCACGGCAAGATTCATTGAGGCAGATCAACCGTGAGTTCTCTTGATTACCAAGTCAAAGGCATTGAGCTGATAAGGATGGCACAGACTCACAACAGTGTGGGACTGTCCCGATTATGCTGCGACTGCCGCCACATGCACCCTGACATCCATGTCTGGAGGGTCGAGCTACTCAGGATCCATGACGACCACCTACACGTCTGCAGTCTCAGCAGCTGCTTTCCCTACCTATGAAGCTATTTTGACAGGAGGAGCTGGCCCGGAGACCGCAAGACGCTCGCTGTTTTCTCCGTTGGCTTCGATTGGCGGCCCTGAGCTCAGCTTTGCCCCGGGGCCTGTCATCCTCAGCACCCTGCCTGGCGTTGCAACTGAGACAAGCACCCAGTCAGCGACACCAAGCTCGAGTCAAGCTTCACAGACCAGCGCAATGGCTTCGAGTTCGCCTGTTGCAGAATCGCCATCGTCTTCAGGACGTATCACCGCCATGCCCAGCTCTGTCACGGGGGCTGCTGTCCCAACTGCAGCTTCAGGCAGCCCCGGCTCTGCATCTTCCACGGGAGCTGCAGCAGCAAACTCTGGAGTGGCTTCACAACTAACTTCGTTCTTATTCTGGATTCCGTTATGGTTCCTGTAGACTATAATGCCGACGGTAATTGTATCAGCTAAGCAACGGACCCTGTGAGGTCACTGGTCCCTCGAAACTTTCCCCACCTCCAATTGAGCAATGTTTCTTTTGACACTTTCAAACAACAGTAAACAAAATGTCGGTAGGGAAGAGGACTGTTGTCATTACAGGCGCTTCGGGCCTGCTGGGCCGTGCCGTCGCCCAAGAGTTTTCCATAAAGGGTTGGAACACAATTGGCACAGCCTTTAGCAGGACCAAGTCGACCTCTCCGCAATTGACGCAGACGACGCTTGTGCCTCTTGACTTGACAGACTCATCGCAGATTGACAAGCTGCTTGATCAACACTCTCCTCAAATTGTCATCCACTCTGCTGCACAAAGAGCGCCTGACGCCGTTGCAGCCGACCCTGACGCCGCGAAGAAGCTTAACGTCGAGGCCACTGCATCTGTCGGCGCAGCCTGTGTCAAACGCAACATTCCCTGTATCTACATTAGCACCGACTACGTCTTCTCTGGCGCCAAGGGTGAGGCCCCGTACTCGAGTAAATCGACGCCGGGTCCTACCAACGCGTACGGCGAGACCAAGCTGGCGGGCGAACGGGCAATACTCGATGCCACTTCTGCTACATCCAATGGATTCGTGCTGCGCGTACCAGTGTTATATGGAGAGACGGATCCACGTGATAATAACGGCGAATCGGCGGTCAATGTGCTGGTCGACGCAGTCTGGAAGGCGCAGAAGGGTCCGGTCAAAATGGATGACTGGAGTCAACGATATCCGACGTGCACCGAGGACGTTGGCCGTGTGCTCGTCGAGCTGTGTGACAAGTTGCTGGGCGACAAGAGACAGGAATGGGCTCAAGTAGGCGGTGGCACACGCGTTTTGAGCTTCACGGCGGAGCAGTGCTTCACCAAGCTCGACATGTGCCGCCTATTTGCCTCGATTCTAGGCGTGCCACTGGGCCAGATGGTGGCTGACGTTCCTTCTGCTGAAGATTCGAATAAAGTCCAGCGGCCCTACGACTGCCACCTGAGTACCGCCGAGCTGGTTTCTTTGAATGTCGACGTGCAAACGCAGGACTTTGGGTCATGGTGGCGGCGGTACCTGGGCGCGGTGCGGCGCTGAGGATGCGCTTCTTCTTCTTCTTCTTTCAAATAGAGAGAATGACAAGGCAGAAAAGAGGGAGAGGGAGAGGCAGATTGGCACGAACGAACGAGCAAAGTCACGAGGAAGCAATGGAATCAAAAGCCTTTTTGCCTGGCAAGAATTTTTAGATTCTTTCCCTCTCTCTCACCCCTTGCGTCTATCTGCAGTTCCCTTTGCTCCTCCTCTTTTGGTATGCGCTTAAGAAAACAAAAAAATAGTGCCTGTCCCATGTCCATTTTCCCATCAAGGATCATGCGCATTGTCTTGAATTCGTTTGTAAAAGCCCAGTGTATACCCTTCCTACCAGATGACCCAAAAAAACAAAATGCTTTGATGCTAAGAAATGACAACAAAATTGACAAACGCCGAGAGAGGAAAGAGAGAGAGGGATACAACAAGGGGGGACCTGCCCCCCCAAGTATCATGACCGCCTCTCTCTCACCTCCCCTCTTCCTGGAAAGCCTCCTTTTCAGGCAGAGTTCTGGCGGCTGTACTCGGCGAAGCGGTCCCGGCGGGATGGGCGCACGGCGCGCTTGCGAGTGATGGAGCCGTTGGAGCAGGTGGTGCCGGCGGCCACAGACTGCGGCACCATGCAGCCAAAGTTGCACAGGCCGAACTGGGACTCGCCGATGCAGACGATGCTGCCGTTGCCGGTGCAGGGGGACTGGCCGGCCTGGCAGCTGCCACCTGGAGCGGGAGCGCCAGTGGGAGGAACCTGAGGCACGGTAGAGGTTGGCACAGGAGCGACGCCCGAGGGGCTGGAGCCAGAGCCAGAGCCAGTGTCACCAGGCTGCTTGACAACGGGGTCGTCGTTGATTGGGGTCGTAAAGGAAGGAGGAGCAGAAGAGGTGCCGGAGCCAGAGCCAGAACCTGAGCCTGAGCCAGAGCCAGAGCCAGAGCCGGAGCCCGAACCGCCGCTGGGCGAGGACGAGGTGCCGACAGGAGCGTAGCAGGTGCCGGTGAAAGGAGCCTTCTCGTTGTCGCTGACGTTGCTCTCGACGCTCGCTCCAGGCTCAGGGAACTTTGGGTTGGCATTGTTACCCTCTGGGGGGGTGGCGCACGTGACATCGGGGATGTTGGCCAGGAACATGTTGGGCAAGCTGTCAAAGGACGAAGCGCGAGCGTCAATGGTGTTCTCAACGACGGCAGGCTCGTCACGCTTGGCAGAGCCGCCGGTGATCTCAATGGGGGCGCAGTTCATGTACATCTCTCGGTTGCCGACCTTGTTGAACCAAGTCCAGGCGAAAGTATACTGGCCGGGCTCAATGTCGGAGGGGATGGTAAAGTCGTATAGATCTGGGTCGGGCACATCGGCACCACCGGCGCGGTTGCCAGGAGTGTTGCGGCCAGGGCAGCCACCTTCAATGGAGTGGATGACCTTGAACACGCTCGATTTCGATGGCTCGAGATCCTTGGACAGAGAGAACTGGCACGAGCCGCCGCCGTGGACGATGCTGCCGGTGAAGCTGACCGTCTGGTTGCTGCCCACGGGCATCTTGGTGCGCTCAAAGTCGAACGAGTAGTTGGGGCTGGCCATCTTGCAAGGGTAGTTGGAGGCACCGCCAGAGGAGGGGCCGTTGAGAGGGCCGTTGCCCGTGTCCTGGCCGGGGAAGCGCTTGGGCGAGGCCAGGAGCATGTGCGCATCAGCCGCAAGGGCGAAGGCAAGGATGGTGGAAGCAAACTTCATGGTGAGAGAAGGAATCTGTCAGAAATGAAAGAGAGTGTGATATCTTCGTAGCCGGCTAGGAAGAAGGAGTTTGTATTTCTGAAGGAATTGAAAAGTTAGCAAGTACTCAAGAGAGAAGGAGCAGCGCTCCTTTCGAAATAAAGGCAGAATGGGGACAAAACGGGAAACAATAGTGTTGTGACAATGAACAGTACAACAATAGTGTTGCACCCTAATTCTCCGAAAAGGACTTACCGGTGCAGTCGATTGACGGTCACGAGAACACAAAGACAAAGAGAGTGTGATAGTGACAAGGTCTTTTTTTCAGATCAAGTTGCAAGAGAATGTGTGTGTCGACAGAGTCACAGACTGACAGATGACAGGCAAAAAAGAAAGAAGTCGCACCGGGCGAAAGCTGGAGAGAGAGTGAGTGAAAGAGATAGGGAAGGACTGCAGAACAGAAGAGGGACGCGAAGAGGACGGAGAGGCGTCTCTTTATTTGTCCCCTCCATCGTGGACAGAGCTGCAAAAGCTTGTCGCTCAGCCCAGGGGCTTAGACCAAAACGTCGGCCAACGTGACGAAAGCTTTGATCGTGTTAGCCAGTGAGCCAGGGGGCGTCTCGCGGCCAGTTGCAGGCACGCCAGGCACATCGCGCACATCGTCCAGCACGCATCAGGAGAACATTCCGAGCAAGTAGGCGCCGCCTTACGGGCCAACGGGAGGCGAAGAAGTTGGGTGCTGTCGTCAGGCCTGGCGCAACCAGAAGGAGCCGTGAGGCTATCCAGCTGCCCGCGCCAGGAGAAGGGCTGAGAAGCGCTGATTGACACGCTGACAGCAACTCGCGTGTTTGTGCCGGCGTCGTTTCAATATCGCGCCAGGGGCGGTGTATCGATAGCAGCGCAGCCAATCAGCGGCCGAGGCGCCTAGCTTGGCGGCAACGACAGGTCAATGTCGACCGCTCTCACAGGGGGCAAAGAGGCGATTCCAGCTCTTCTGAGTGTGTCTGGGGGCAATCGAGTGGCTGGAGACATTTTTCTTTGTGGCAACAGAAACTCTCAAAGGCCTGTTCACCTTAGGCGCCTACCCCCCTGGATCGTGGGGAGGAAAAAGCTTTTGGCGCGGGTATGCACAGCCCAAACTCTGTCGTGCATTGAGCATGCTTGTCTGTGTGTGCCTGCAGTAGCAGCGACGCCTCTCCCCTGTGTGTGGGGAAGACATTGTTGTTCTGTGTGGGGGCGTAGAGGACAGAGGCTTACTGTGTGGCGCACCATTGCCGCTGTGTGCCTCGAAGGCCTGCCTAGAAGGCTTCCCTTCAATTAAACGTCAACCTGGCATCGCGGCTCCTGCGACTCCCATCTCACGTGTGTGGGTGTGTGTCTCCAGCATCAGCCCTGTTTCATCGTTGCTGTTAAGATTAAAGGCAGAGCCTCCCCCTCTGGTTGTGCCGCTGGTGGCCCTATTTCCTCTTTGCCCATTGGGGCTCCGTGCACTGTTCTAGGCTTTTCTGCCTGGGCCTGACAAGAATGTGCCACGTGATGACACTTGAGACTGCCAGTGATGGTGAAATGGGTTGTATCTTGTTGCTGTTTTCCTTGGACCCCCCCTCAAAAAAATACGGGTGACAATGCCAAGCCTCCTCCCAGCAAACCTGCGACGAGACCTCCAACGTTGTTTGGGGCCGGCAGTTAGCTGTCTCTGAAACGCGAAACCCGAGTTTTGGTTTTGTCTCTACAAGGCTGTGACTGCAGATTTTCCTGTTCTGAGACTGCTTGGGGCAGTGAGAGCTGATGGGTTTGCGTTCATCTTCAAAGCCTTTCAGACTGAAGCTGCTCGTGCAAGGAATTCGCCGACTCTGCTTCACCATTTCTGACCAATTCTAATTGAAATTTGTGTGACATTGAGAGTCTAGCCACGGCTGGACCTGGAGTAGAAGCATTCCTGAGGCTTTGATCATTCCTCTTGAGTTATTTTTCCTCTGCCAATCTCCACAGTGTGGTCAGCCATGGAATGAGTATTTTCTTCAGACACTGTGGCGGAGCAGCAGGAGATTTGGACCCCTCGAAGCAAAGAAGAATTCTTCATCTTGCCAACAGCTGGCTGACAGATGACTCTAATTGCTGGCTTACTCTTTTGCAGACAAGTCCGAGTATGGGGCGTCGACACGAAGGCCTCCTCCTTTCGGGAGATGAAACCAGTAAACACCCATCCGAAAATGGAGATATTTTGAGGCATCATCTTGAGCTCATCTCTTCTTGCGCTCATTTCTTCCCCGCAATGTAGCCAGAAGTTGATGTCTGGCAAAGACTGGACCGTAAGCCAGCTTTATGAGAGAATATCAAGGCCAAAGACCACAGCCGGGCCTTTCATTTTATTTTCCTACTCCTTTCTGTTTCTGACTTGATTTCTTCGATTCAAAATGGTGCAGGCGAAAGCGTCACTGTTTCTGGCTCAATTTCTCAGATGAGAATGGTGCAGAGGCCCAGCTGGTATAGCATACAGCGCAAGACAGGCCGGCCAGGGCATCGATGGTCGCAAAAGTAGCAAAGTCGTCAGTCATTTATTATTCGTACAGCTAGTAAATCACAAGAAAAACAGAAAGGCTACTTGATCAGCTCCGCATTCGCCGCCCGCCGCTTCTCATTCTCGCGCCGTAGCTTCTTGATGAATGGGTTGCTCGCCGCCTTGCCCTTGAGGTCCTTGTTCTTGGCCTTGTTGTACTCAATGTACGCCATGTCGTGCCCTCCGCTCAACTCACCCAGCATGCCCGCCGTACGTCGTGCCGCTGGCTTCATCGACCCCTGCTTGCTCGCCGCTGACGGCCCCGTGCGCCGCCCGCTCGACGCAAAAATATCTTCGTCGACGTGCTCAATGTCGTTTGACGTCTCGGCGTGCAGCATCACATCCTGCAGCAGCTCCCGCCGTGCCTGGGGCGTGTTGAAGTGTAAGCCGGGTAGATTCTCGATGCCCTGCAGGTGCGTGATGACCTTGAACGCATACCCCTGGTCGACAAGAAACGCCTGCCGCTTCGACGAAAAGTACATTTCGTCCGTATCCTTGGAGACGAGAGAGTAGAAGAATGCGTTGAAACCCTCGTCGTTTCGGCGCTTGGCCCGTAAGATGCGCCCCAGGCGTTGTGCTTCTTGGCGTCGCGAGCCGTAGTGACTTGAAATTTGGATCAGACATGTTGCTTCTGGCAGGTCGAGACTCGTGTCGCCAACCTTGGACAGGAATATTGTGTTGGTGAGCGGGTTGTGCTGGAAATTGTCAAGCACTTGTAGCCGTTCGGCCTGGCCGGTGCCGCCGTGGATGTAAGCCTTCTGGAGAGCACGCGCATAGCGCTCCAGCGTGTAGACATTGTCGCTAAACACAATAATCTTGTCTCCGCGCTTTTCGTGGTAGTCAATCAGAAACTGGCAGGCCTGAAACTTGCGCGGATTCATCGTGTAGTAGAGCAGTCGCTTCTTGGCCGAGGCCCGCAGGTACTCGGTGTAGAACTCGCTCGTCATGGGGCACCATACCTCAGCACACTGCACGCGAGCAATATGGCCCTGTTCGGCCAGCTCCATCCAGTTCGCCTCATACAGCTTGGGCCCAATCAGGTAATTCAAATCGCTGATCTTGTCGTCTTCACGCAGCAGCGTGGCCGTCAACCCAAGTTTGGAATGAGTTCGGATGCCTTCAGACACCTTGCGGAACATGTTGGCAGGCACCACGTGCACCTCATCCAGCAGAGTCAGTCCCCATTCTCGGCCCTTGAGGAATTCCAGCATCTTCTGCGTGTCGTGGGACCGCTTGGTGCGCTCAGAGATCATCGAATAGGTCGAAATGATGACTCCGGTGCTGTTTCTGAACCGCCCCTTTGACTCTGCAGTGAAGACGGCAATGTCATCCTTGTCGATGTTGGTCCATTTGAGCATCTCATTCTTCCACTGCTCCACCGACATTGCACTGGTGCACAGGATGACGACGCCTTTCTTGATGGTGCAGGCTGCCGTGATGCCCACAAGCGTCTTGCCCGCACCGCAAGGCAGCACTATGATTCCACTTCTTGCTCTGCCGTTGCCAAACATTTTTGACAAGGCCTTCTCTTGGTAGTCTCGAATGCGCGCTGCTGGTTTGAGATCAATGTTGAGATTGGCATTGACCGTGTCAGCTCGAAAGTCGTACTCTTCGGTGATGGGCAGTTTAATCTCCAAGCAGCGGGCTTTGACCTTTTCGACCGATTCTTGCTCGATTTGAAACGAGTGCATCTGCTGGAGATCTTCGTCATCGTCGTCTTCACCGTCCTCGGCGCGCATCAGTGCCATCATGTCTTCGTCCGTCACCTCCTCTTCGTCCTCTGCTCTTCTCTGCGGCATGGAAGAGTCGTCATTCTGTAATCGCCGCATCTTTGCGTCAACACCAGACTCTTTTGTTCCAGGAATAACCAATCCAGCCATCGAAGGTGCCTTTTCCTTGCTGCTCAGGTCTGTGCCGTGGATCCGCAACTTGCCAATCTCCTTGTCGTTGAGCAGCATCTGCAGTGCATCCTTGTCGGGCGACTGGATGTAGTACTTGTTGTCCTTGAGCAGCAGCTTGATCTTGCCAAAACTTCTGGTCGTGTCGTAGATCCACTGCTTGAGTTCCTCTGTCAGAGCCGACTTGGAGAACGTCTCAAGGTTTTTTATGATATCATGAGCCTGCAGTCCAATCGATTGAGCGGACAGCAGACTCTGTTCAGTGTATTTGTATTCATGTAGGAAAGTAGGGCGCGACACAGGCTCTGCAATGGCAACCAGGAAGTCCTGGGCTTGCCTGACGAGCGGCGAAAAGCTCTCGAGGATAATCTTGCGGTTCTGATAGTCGATCCACAGCGGTCGATCCGCGTGGTCTGGCTTCAGCTTCATCGTCGAGATGTCGATGAGTGGTCTGTCGTCCTCTTCGTTTGCTGCCCGTGCCTTTCGCGCTCCAGCAGTCATGGCACGAGGCTTTGACGATGCGCTGGCCGTTGCCTTTGCCCGCTTCTTTGGGGGACCGTCAGGTCCGAGGTCAAAGTCGTCGTCTGCAGCATCGTGGGCGCTGAAATCCGAGTCACTGCCGCTGTTCATGCCTTCTGGATCCATGATGGTGTCTGCCTTTTGGTGCTTCAAGGTCGCTGGATGCAGCCCTACCCCAATTAAGGGAGCCGCAGGAATCAACTGTGTCGACGGGGGTATAGGCAGAAGGGAGTGAAGCGAGTGACGAGTGAATTGAGAGTGAGAGAAGCGGCAAAAGACATGTATAGAGGCTGCTGTAGCAGAATGACTCAGCTTGGCACGTGACGAGCCGCTGGGGAGAGCCATGACGCTAATCCATTGAGCAGCCATTTCTCTTTATGATTCAAACTGTTTCTGCGCATTCGTTACTTTCTGATATTACATCACAAGTCCAATCCTTCGCACAATTCATTCAGCTCTCTTGAGTCATTATTCATCGCCACAAACCTTGCAAGACAATCATAGCTTCTCCGAAACCCCATCCTTACTTCTTCAGTGCCATCTGTCGCTCAAGCTTGACAAGTCTTCGGTTCTTGCTTCGTGACATACAAGTAAACCTTTAGCTGGACACAACAGAAGAAACGAAGAAGAGATGAACACAATCTCGTCCGTCTACTACGGCTGGGCTTGGTTGATTGTATGCGGAGGCGGCAGCTACTACTTCGCCAAACGCGCAATCAACGCCGACCGTGCTGAGCGCGCCGCTTTGGAAGCAGAAAGGAGAGCAAAAAGGTCAAGGGCGGCGGAACTGCAGTACCGCCAGAGTCTTGCTGCCAGCCAAGGGGATGGTGGTGGACATGCGAACCCAAGTCGCGAACAGGCGGAGCCATCTCCAGGCGCAGGCCACCGAAATTTGAAGAGCAGATTCGAGGCGAGTGAACCGTACATCAGCCCCAAGGGTGATCGATTCAGCACAATAGGGCGAGAGCAGCGCAATAACGACACCAACAAAAGCTTATGACAGAAGACCAACGACGACGCTTGAGACGGCATGTATATTAATCAAAAGAGTAGCATTACGAAGCGAAAGCAAGAATACAGATATCCCTACTTTTGTTCCAGATTTCTACCAATCTCCACCTGCTTGGCTGTTGAGCTTCACAATGTCAACTGCTTCAGTCACCACGTCAACACTGTTCTGCTGCTGGCCCTCGTCCAGGCCCTGCAGAGCACCCAGGGCCCGCTCGAGCTCCGTCTCGGCCACCATGACAGTGCCAGCACGGGCAGTGCTCAGGTAGCTCATCTCAACCGGGGCACTGATGTCGTCGCCAGCAGCTTCGTCGCCGTCTGTGCCAGAAGAAACCCCAGTAGTGCCTCCAACCAGACGGCCTGCAACACCACAGACGATTCCAGTACTCTCCATTGGCAGGTTGCGCAGGTCAAGCGTGATGGGCACAAGAATGTCCTCGACATTGCCTAAGAGCACGTCTGGCTCGCCTTCGGCGTTGCCTTTGAAGTGGACCAGCAGATCATGTTCCAACAGCAGAGAAGCCGGCTCGGTGTCAGTCAGAGTGAGCGATAGAAAACGTGGACGAGGACTGTCAATCAGACACCTCACTAGACCCAACTGCAAACGCATCATGTGCGTTGCAAAGGCCGAGTGGCTGCCTGTACCACCACGCAGAGTGTCCTTGCGACCTGCACACTGCACCAGGCGCAAGCTACAGTCGACTGTGGGGGAGATGTTGACCTTTTTGAGCAAGGCAAATGTGCGTCTCTGGAGTTCTGCAATGGAGGTTGGTGGAGGAGTGGATGGCGGGCGGTCCTGTGAGCGTGCGCCGATGCTGGGAAAGTATGAGGGACTCTGCAGGTCATGCGTGTCGTTGGAGGCCGTGGACGACGAGTTGCGATGGGCTGGATGGCCAAGCTGAGGCTGCATGAGTGGTGATGCAATGTTGACAAATGCTTCAGATGACGAAGAAAATGCAAAGCCACGACTCTCGAGAGCGGTGGTAACGGCAATGCGCGACTTGAGAGGCACGAGAATGTAGTCTGAGAAATAGGTGGTAATGAAGAATATGGATCTACCAGGTCAGCCTCACAAAGAGTCTTCTGAGGTGAGAGGCGGAAAAGAACTTACATGCCGTTCAGAGCCAAAGGACTCGACAGCTCGAGCACCCGCTGGCCAGCGTCGAGACCTTCGCCGTCGACCTGGATGCAGACATACTCCTCGTTGCTGATAGAGACTTGATCTCTTGAAGCTGCATCGAGAGCGTCGAGGACAGGTACGAAAAGCCGCCGCGCCACAGTTGTAGAGCAGACGACAGAGCACTCGACGGGAGTCACCGAGATGTTGACAAAGGGATGTTGGTATGCCCATGGGTTCCTGGTCCGCACAGTCTCCACGTTGAGAACATCGTCGCCGGCAGCTTGTGTTTCTGGCTCCTGTCGAGGAAGCAGCAGGGCGAGTATAGGCTGGAGAAAGGCGTGATAGAGGGGCAGAGGGATGTGGATAAGGGACAGCTTGGTGTCCTGTTGATGTTTTAGAAAGATTTCTTCTTAGGAGGATTTCTTCTTGGAAGGACTTCTTCTCAGAAAGACTTCTTGGAAAGACTTCTTCTTGGAAAGACTTCGTCTTGGAGAGACTTCTTCTTAGAAAGACTTCTTCTCAGAAGCACATGGACTTACAAGAAAGTGCACCTGCGCCGACAGGAGGGTCAAGGACTGGTCCATGGGAGCATTTCCCTTCGCTAGACAAGGAAGCTCAGCGGTTGATGTGCTCTTGTCCAGCAGGCCAGTGGGAGTAGTCGTTCTTGAAATTCATGCCCTTGGAAGAGGAAAAGTCTTTCTTGACGACACAATGACGTGCTTTGGTGCAGAGCAGCAGGCGGCGCTCAGAGAGGGATGAGCAGCAGCAGTAGCAGCGTGTTATAGGGGGAGAGACACGGCGTATGTGTCAGAGGTTGTTCCTGTCGCTTCTCTCTGCCTTTCCCTCTTTGATCCTTCTAACCCTTCCCCGCACTAAGGCGGGTGTGATTTAGGGTTGCAGCTCGGTTGGCTTGCAGACCCTGGCTTGCTCGTGAGCAGCATTTCCATTGTAGAGCTCCCCGATCAGTCTGGTTGTTGTAGAAGTATCTGGCTTGGAGAAAAGGCGGTAAGTGTAATATTGCGCGCTTCAGACTGTGCTTATTGACTGTGGCCCGCTGAGTGGGATTGTAGAAGCAAAAGGCTGCAGTTGGCCGTGGCCCTGCGATGTGGTCATGGCCGCGGCTATTGTCATCATCGTGGCTTGTCAGCTGCTGTCCAGCTGATACACTATCCTTTGGGATAGCGTGGGGTGGTGCCGCCGGGGAATTCCTGCGCCTGGCCACACTCGACGTGCGGTGATATTAGGAATGCAATTGTGTTTTTTTGGCCAAGTCTTGCTGTGCTGGCAGCCAGAGACGGAAAACGTGACGTTGCGCTTCCAGCCTCACCCATTGTTGACCTTTGATTTGAGCGTTGGTGCTTGCAAACCTCTGGCATCTTCCTTGCCATGACACACATATATGAGCTCCAGCCAATGGCTTGGTGATACGCGAGGTGCCATTAGAGTCGTTGCGGGCGCGGGAGTACCTGGCCCAGAGTTTCTGGTGGCCTTGACACCAGCCCTTGAGGGAACTAAAGAACGGCTGTGCTGGCTAGTGCATTCAGTCCTTTGAGAAGTGCCCAGGTGGTCCACGGCTGGCGAGTAGAATATGACACGTGCTAAGGTTTTGATGTGAAGAGGCGGAGGCTGTGTGGCACTCGTTGTCGGTCATCTTGATACCCAGTTATTTCTGGCGCAGCTCTGGCGTCAAACATTTGAGGAACTGTCTTGTATTATATGTGGGACGTCCTTTGGAAGTATAGCTCACCTGTGAGACATCTCAAAGTTGAGTGTTAATGTCTTGTAATGGTGGGCTGCTGCTCTTGGCTGAAGATGGAGATATGTCTTCTTATGTCATGCTCTAGCCAGCTTTGGACACCAACTTTTGACCAATCTGGAGCAGTATAATCAGCAAGAAGATTTTAGTTACATGAAAGGAGTTTTCACCAGCTAGAGTATTGGTGACTCTTTCTGCAAGCTTACTGCTTACTTGTTTAATAGAAAAAGCGCGTTTTGTTATTCGATGCTTGTATATATGCAAATCATGCTGGTTGCTTGATGTGTACAGCTGGATCTCAACCATTCATAAACAGTATACAGGAATTAAAGTCTCAAAATCAGAAACCAACAAACAAAAAGTACCAAGGCAGAACCGTTCTAATATGCATGAAACTCATTCAGGCCGTGACCGTGCTCCCCGAAGCATGCCGAGTCGATCGCACAATTTGATGCTGTTTGTGGTTAAGAACCTTGACATTTGACGTGGCGTTTTTGACGGCGAGAGGAAGGGCTGGTCTGGGTCTTGGAAACGCGACCCGGTGAGGTTCCGGCCTTTTGGTTAGCGCTACGAGAAAATTCACTTCTGGGAGTGCTGCGAAAGGTCCCACGAGATGTTTTCGTGGTTGAAGCTGTTGACGACGAAGCCAGTTTGAATTTTGAAGCACTTTCTTGACTGAGATACAGGTCATTTTCGCTTCCAAAGCTCGTATTATTGTCGGGTGCTGAAGCGCCGTTGTATTTCTGATCCATATATCCAGATGGCATATCTTGATGCCGGCGTCCGGTTGCATGGTGGAACATGTCTCTGACTGGATCAGCAAGATCATCCGCGTAGTCGTCACCAATGCCCTGCGAGCCCCCTATCAGCGCTTCTGGTTGACTCTGCATCTGCGCTTCTGATTGCGACTGATGCTGAGGCTGCGACTGAGGCTGCGACTGCGACTGCGACTGCGACTGGGACTGGGACTGGGACTGGGACTGCGATTGGGACTGGGATTGAGACTCATCTTGGTGTTGGGGCCATTTCTCAGCTCGTTGATCGGGCGTCAGTATCTTTTCCTGCGCTAGTGGCGCGAATGGCTTCTCATCGTTCAATAGTGAGCCGTCATTTCCAGCAAGGGCGATGAGGCAGTACAGAGCCACGTTCATGGACCAGTGCCCCAGCTTAGATGTTTCGGGGCGCGACCAGGGAATAGATGCCCATTCCAAGATACCACTATCAGCAACGAGCCCCCTCAGTTCTTTGTCAGACATGTTCGGTCTGTGCTCAGCTTTGTCATAGCTGCAGCGCAGCACCACAAGTTCTTCGTTGGTGATTATGAAGCCATAGCGCGAGTGCGAATGGATGCAGTAAGTAAGCACCTGAGCTAGAGGCCACACGCATGGCTGCATCGGATATTTGATTTCGCCATCCGTGTTGACAGCTGAATCTAAATCGGCACTGAACCAACCCCACTTTGTGTCTCCAGGAAGTATGCTGTTTTTAATGGGGCTGCTTGCACTCCGACACGCCCAATCTGGCTGCAAAGGATGAGTATGGGGAGCCCTGGAGTCGTCATCAAAGGCGAGAGGCACTGCTTGGCCTGGACCTGGAACAAGGTATAGCTTTTGGTCGAGAAGGGTCTCGGAGGAACAGCCAAGCGCCTTTTGTACATACTTCCAAACAGTATGCGTGAGGAAAACATGGAAGTTTTCCTCTTTGGCAGGCTGCGATATTGGCTCGCCTGGCTCTGGGATGTGCTCTAACCCGCCTTGTTGTTGGTTCAATGTCTCCCACAGCTCGCCACCAAAGACTTCTTCGAGATTACTCTGGTTGAAATCTTTCCACTTGAGTAGTTTGAATGGGATTGAAAAACGCGGGTTCCTGGTTGGGGTTCGTCGTTTATCTTTTGCTGTGGAGTATGGCGAAGGGACTGGATGAATTGGCCGAGAAAGAAATTGAAGTAGAGTATCTGCCGAGGACATTCTGAACTGGCTGATAACCAAAACTCGAGTGATGCATTTTGGGAATCCCCCAAGTGACCTTGAGAGTCAATATATAGAGGCATATTGCAGGCGTGTGCTTTAATTGCCTGCTCAAGGCTGGGCGGTTCCCATGCGTCAGGTAGGATCATGGTGCTTCATGATGCACATGTAAAGCGTCAAAAGGGCAGCATGGGCGCTTGGAACGACACCAACTGGGGGCCGCATGAGGCCCATCTGGAGAGTCGCGAGGCAGTTGTCTTGCTCTCATCGAGTTTCAGGCAAGAGGAATGTCAAATGATGGGCAATGAGCAGCGACCACGTGTTCGAGGTAATGGCGCCTGTTTAGCGTAGCGGAACGGATCGTCCCCAGACAAGCCCGCGTTTCGCCCAAGCGTAGAAATACTCGACGAACTTATGCCCGACCATTGAGGTTGCATTGCGCCCGGCTGGTGCTTGACCGGTGAGCAGGCAAATCGATGCTTATCATGCGGCGCAGGGCTCCTTGCATGGATCCGACTCCCCCTTGCCAGCTTCAGGGCCCCTCACTTGATGTACTCCGGCCATTGGCGCGGCCTTTAAAGGCTATGCAGTTCCAAGTCGAACGCAAGATAACCGCAATTGTGAGACATGTCACTTGCGTACGATATATTTGGGGCAAAGCCTCTTCCACCTCGCGACCAATGGCAGTTGCCGCCTTTCCGCCACCGCAAAAGCAAGATGGAGGTGCTCGAGCGACTCAGCCTTGCTCCGGTGTCTGACTCTTCCGGAGGCGACGGACATGTGTTCAAAGTTTGCTTCCAAGGCCATGGCTTGTATGCGCTCAAGGTGGTGAGGACATTCTCTCTGTTCCAAGGCCAAGCACGTTCTGATGGAATCGCAAGTTCAAATTCTGTGCAGTAGCAGAACTCCGTCGAACTCAATTTCCTCTGCACAACGAGGATGTTGACGATGCGACACTCCTATTCCAAACAGATCCATTCTTTGCCGAATGCAGAGCGTATGCAAAGATTCGTGTCATTGAACGAGAGAACAGCAAAAGCACCAGGACCAAGCCTCGTCAAAGAAAGTCTCGAGGAGGCAAGTATCAATCCAGAGTTGCCGTTCCTTGCTTTGGGTACATAGGTCTGCCTGTAGCGGAATTTGAGGATCAGTTCAAGGAATTCGGCGTCGAAAACTGGAACCGCTCGGAGGCAGAAAAACAGAATGAGCCAGATAAGCGTCCGCCATTCAGAGCGCTGGTCAAGGAGTTTGCCGAAGGCGAAAAGGCCATTTTCAACCCCCCAAAGATGCTTCGTCACATTAGGTTTTTAAACTCGTGTGGGATATACAATGGTGATGTCTTCGCTCGCAACTACATTGGCGGAGAATTGATAGACTTTGGTTCTTCTTTGACACTTCCTCACTGGATATTTCTGGTCTTTCGAAAGTCGGTCGTCAGAAGAATGATGGACCAAGACCTGAATCTTTTTGACAGAATGATGGAAGCCGAATGCCCTTGGGTCAAGACCAGGGCGCTTCCCAATGGCGTGTACAAGAAGAAGCTCAGGTCGGCTGGACCCGTGGACGAGTGGACCTGACTTGACATGTGAATGTCAGTCATTTTGATGAAGGCTGGAATACCTGGACTGCGAATTATCTACTTGATAAAGACTGTTGCGATCTCACTGCTTTCATTCAGAACTACGAGAATATTGCGTTGCTATATAGGCAGGGTTTTCTGGTGCTGGTCCACCAGGTGAATACCTTATAGTTCAGGCCAAGATTCAGTCGCACCTGGTATAGCTGCGCCAGATCACCCGAACCAGGTCAGGCAGGCTCAACACTTTGGACGCCAAACTTCACAAGTATGATGTATAAAAAGAGTTACTTCACTTTGAACAATCATTTCCTCACTGGCGCCATTTGTACACCTTTCTGGAGACTCACTGCTTACCAGTCTGATGGGGAAAAGGCGTTGGTTATTTGATGCTTGAATATATTCAACTCATAATTGTTGCTTGCTGTGCATATCTATATCTCAACAATTCAAAAAAGGAATGTAAGAAGCCGAATTTCAGTATAAAACGCAAAAATAGAAAGATAGAATCATTGCCGTTCTAATGAAGCTCGTTCAGGTCGTGCCTGCATCCTCTAAGGCAAAAGCCAAGTCGATTGAACAGACCGAAGCCGACAGCAATTGAGGTCTTAACCCTTGACACGAACTTTCTGTCGGGGGGAGGTGCCCTTGGAAGGACGCTCAGAGACTCGACGGGCCTTGCGACTGGCGCTGCGTGGGACGTTATGCTGAGTCTCTGCAGCCTCAGGGTCGGCTTCTTCAGTGGGGGCCTTTCTTTTTCCTGTCACTAGGTAATTTGTTTCGCTGATTTGACTGAGATTGAGAGGGTCTTCGCTTTCGAAGCTGGTGGTTAGATCAACTTCAGAAACGACGACGGAAGTCTGGCTCGGGGCTTCAGATTCGTTCGTGGGCTGCTGACTTTGGCCAACCGAGACGGCAGGCCTCCGTTCAGGCTCTGCAGCACCAGCTCGATCACTTGCATCCAAGTCTGCCTCTTCTGCCTCGTCCTCATTCTGTGAACGCCGTGGCGATCGAGGCATATTTTTGGTTTGCTCCTGAGGCAATACAAGCTTCTCATTATTCAGAGGAGGAAACGGCACTGTCTGATTTGTCAATCGCCCATTGTTTCCAGCAAGAGCGATGAGGCAGAAGAGAGCGACATTGATGCACCAATACCCTGAGGGTACATCATCAGTTTTAGGTGGCCATGGGATGGTGGCCCATTCGACCACGCCACGGTCCTGAACTGTCTTTCTGAGATCACTATCACTCAGAATACTTTGACGGATTTCGGCGTCGTAGCTGCACCGAAGCACAACGAGCTCATCGCTGGTTATTATGTACCCATACCTTGAGTGGGACTTGATGCAATATGTCAACACCTGGGCCACAGCCATGACGCACGATGGCTTTCGGTTCAAGACACGCCCGTCATCGTCAGTAGCTTTTTCCAGGTCAGCACTGAACCAGCCCCATTTGGTATCCCCAGGAAGGATGTTGTTATTGTTAGGGTATAGAGTGCTTTTGCATCCCCAGTCTGGCTCTAACGGATGGTTGTTTTGACGCTCAAAATCGTCGTCATAGTAAAGGTTCACATGACCTCCTGATCCACTAACCAGATCTATCTTTTGGCCCAGGAGGCTTTCCGAGCAGTGATTGAGCGCTTCTTGAATTTGTTTTTGTACAGTATCGCGAAGGTAGTCATGAAACCCATCATGCTTCCTGGGCCGAGTGTCTAGTCCTCTTGGTGCCAGGACATCTGGGAGGCCGGTTCTTTGCTCCGTCAGAGTGCGATACAATTGACCATCGAACAGCGCTTTGACGATGCTGGCATCGAAGTCTTCCCATTTCAGAATTTTGACCGGAATGGCGTATCGATTATTCCGCGTCACAGTTCCCCGTTTTATTTCGCTCAGCCTAAACCCTGAATCGACTTTTAGGACCGGCTTTGCAAGGTATTCTAGCAGAGTGTTAGTGGATGACATTGGATTTTGAGACCCTTTTCCGCATAGGCCCCGGAAGATTGCAAGTGCATAGAACCGAGCAGGACCAAGCTGGATCTGAGTCGAATTTTATACACGTACCTGCGCATTGTCGAAGCGCCGGCTCTGTGTTGCCTGCTGCCAGTAGAGACTGGAGGATGATTCACCTTCATGTCGCATGCAGACAGGCAAACAGAGGCCAGTGAAAAGGCCTGCAAGGAGCTCTGCAAGGGGCCAAGCGTGGTCCATGAGAAGGCAGAGAGGTAGTTGCCTCTTCTCTGTTAAGTTTCAATCCACGACAAGATTCTATCATTGAGCAATGAGGAATGACCAGGTGTTCGTGTCAATCGGCGCCTAGTTAGTGCGGCGGGACGGATCGACCCCAGACAGCCCTCTTTTTGGCCGAGTAAGCTCGTCGGTGAGGCGGGCGAATCACAGCAATTAAGGTAGCATTGCAGCAGGCATGCGCTGGAGATTACTCTTTGGCACTTGTCGTGTCGGGGGCGACGAAGTTTGCCTGCATACAACATATGTTTGCCTGATCTGCTGTCGTCCTTCCTTTACGCCTTCTTTTCCCCCTTTCCCTTCAGCATTCTGACCAAGGTCGGGACGGCCCTTTTTTCCTTTTTAAAAGGGACATGTGAGTCCACGTCAGATACAGTCGAAAGTCATGTCTGAGACATGTTAGATTCTTACGATGTGCTCGGGACCAAGCCCCTTCCTCCCACCGATAAGTGGCAGGTCCCTCCTTTCCCTTACCGCAAAAGCAGGCTGGAGCTTCTGGGGCGACTGAGTCTTCCTCCGGTGCCTAACTCGTCTGGTGGACAAGGGCACGTTTTCAAAGTGCGATTCGAGGGCCATGGACTGTATGCTCTCAAAGTGGTAAGACCGGGCCCCTGCTTGTGGCTCTGTAGCCCGATTACTAAACGGTCCAAGTTTAACTTCTGCACGGTAGAAGAGCTCCGGGAGACACAATTTCCGTATCTCAACGAAGATGTGGATGATGCCACTCTAGTATTCCAGTCAGACCCATTCTTTGCAGAATGCAGGGCGTATGGAAGGATCCATGAGCTTGAAAAGGAGCTGGCCAGAGAATCCAAGGGCAAGTCTCGGCTGAAGAAGCCTCACCGAATTAATACATCTTCCTGGAGATTTGCGGTTCCATGCTTTGGCTTCATGGGTCTCGCAGCTACAGATTTTGAGGCCGAATTCAAAAAGTTTGGCATTTCCGACTGGGGCCGCTCTAGGGGAGATCTGCAACAAGAGACCAGCAAACGGGCTCCCTTTCGAGCATTGGTGAAGGAGCTGGCTGAACATGGCAAGGCCATCTTGAACCCTCCCAAGATGTTGCGGACCTTGAAGCAGCTGAACGCTGCAGGGATATTCCAGAGAGATGTCTTTGCACGCAACTACGTCGGTGGAGAGTTGGTGGATTTTGGGTCTGCTTTTACGCGCCCTCACTGGGTGCTGCAGGTTCGCGCAGAAGCCAGCGTTAGAGAAATCGAGATAGAAGACTTGGCATATTTCGACGGCATGATGGAGGATGAATGTCCCTGGGTACGGACAAGAGCACTGCCTAACGTTATCTACATGAAGAAGCTCAGATCCGCGACTCGGAGGAGGGAGAGGGCACAACAGCAAAGAGAGGAAGCAGCAGCGGCAGCAGCGGCAGCTAGGCGGCGGCCTGCGCAACAGCCTCAGGCGGTGGCTGCGCAGAACTCTCTTCGACACACTGCAAAGCGACTGGCGAAGCACAAAGGGCTTCTTACCGCGGCTGCCTGAATGCTCCTTTACCACGAGCCATTGACCGACTCCCACAGAATGGAAGAGTATACAGGAACCGAACAATTTTTGCGTGGGGCATATCGTCAAATTTTCCTGCATTTGGGGCTTAGTGCGAGAAGAATGCGAAAAGAAAACAAAAATGGTGGATGCACTTTGAGTCAATGCATTCCCGCACTCTCGCGATACCCACAGTAGTCGCCTAGTGATCAACAAGGGACAATGTTTCAGCATTTTGCCTGTGCGCGTCAGACAAGGACAGAGAGAGGGCCGAAACATTTTGCGTTCTAAAATTGCGTCTCAGCCACTTCTTCTCGTGATCCTATGGCAGGAAGGAGGGGCCTTTTGAGGGCCAATCACAGTTGGTGGGAATATTCGTAGGAGGGGGGAAGGGCAGCCAATGGTGGTGCTTGGTCTGCCGCCCATAATCATTTGCCTATTACTGGCGACTTGCAAGCCTTGAGAAGGTTCTTTAATTTCCCAATACCATAGTTAAGCGAGTCCTCTGCTGATTCAAATGGTTGCTCTGGAAATGGTGGAGGTGGAATGACAGTGGAATGCAGAGGTGGAAGAGGCCAAGCAGGCGAGGCGCATCAAATCTCCCACACGCGGCCTTGCCTGCCCGTCTGACCCACGCACAAGAAGGATCAAGAGAGTGCAATCTCGTTTCATGGCTTGTTTGTGACAATCTTAAAACGAAATGAGACAATAGACGGGGGTCATCAGTCGCAGAGCGTGTCCAGGCCTGTCTGAATCTCGGGTTCTCTGCACATCAGGCAAGCCCTTTTTCTCTTTGTCGTGGCGAATATGTCTTTTCCAATGCGAGTTATGGGGGGCGGTTTCACGCACCCGCACCTACAAGGATTGAGTTATAGAGTGGCTAATAGGAAGAAAGGGCGCGGGCGAGGAGTGTGGTGGAGCTTTCACTCCCCAGTAAATGGTGGGTATCAGCCCCCCAATGGCCCCTCAAAGTGGCTCCATATACCCCACAAATTGGTGGCCCTGGTGGCACAAACGGGGCCACTTTTACAGGTCTTTACTAGTCTTTTGCTTGGGTGATGACGAACAGTAATCACCACCAACACCACCACTATTGTCGCCAAAAAAGGTCAAATGGCTATAGGCTTGCTGCCATGGGCAATTCTCTGATGGCACATTTTTATTATTTTCTTTTAGCCGCGAATATCATTGAAGAAGCAAAAAGTGCCAGCTTCCTGATGCAGAATTCTGAGAATCGATAAGGGGGGTTGCGGCCCTCGGGACATTTTTGTTTCTAATACTCAAAATCGATATAGAGCCTCCCTATCAACCAGGGCAAGGGGGGCCAAGGAAGAAAGCTTCCCCCTGCAACCTTTGAAGCTGACTGGCCCGGGGGGGAGGGGGTTTTCCCTTCAGAAACAGAAAACTACTGTAGGATGCGGGGAGAGAGGGATGAGAGGTTGTGAGGGGGCCACAAACAAAGGGAACATGTTGATATTTTCTATTCTGTTGGAATTTCCCCAGTTGCCGAGCCACATGTAGCGACAACGTGGGTGTGTTTCTTTGTGCTCTTTGTTTCCTTTTGTGTAGTCTTATTGATTAAAGTGAAACTGTTGTTCCATTCTTTTTCTCTCTACATTGTTCTCTTTCTCAGCGCTATTGTTTCTGTCGTAATGTACCCATTGGTTTGGGAGCTAGGCTAGGGCCAGAGAAAGAAAAGGAAAGGGAATGGTCAGGAAGCCAGGGAATAGCAATTGTCAGGAGGTATCATAATAGCATCATCGTCGCTTGTTTTTCTCTCTTTACAATATTTAGTTCAATGATGATGACGACAACGACCCAAACAATGTGTATCTTCCAAAAAAAGCACAGACTTTTCCAATATAGACGATCATCGTTTGATCAAGCGCAAAAAAAGCTACAGGTAACGGTTTTGGCCGGTAGTGGCTGTTGGGTTGGGCCTATTTTTGCAGATCCAGATCGGCCGCCAGCTATGTGCATGCGCCTGGCCATCACGAACTCTATCTGTTAGGGAGAAGAATAAATAGAATCATACATCAGAAAGAGGGTCAAGGTTAGAATCATCATGTGGTTTTTCTTTTTCTAGCTTGAATGTAGCCTTGGTAGAGTAACGGTTACACTTGGGGCACATGATATGTGGCAACAATAAACAAAAGGTATATACAAAACGAAATCGTTTCCAGATCAAAGAAAATTCCTTTCTTTTCCAGGCGACAATAAAAACCACCAATCCTCCCTTGGTTTGTTCCAAATGATGTGTGCTTAGAAATGAATGTTAAAAAGGGGGAATGAGAAGCTTGTAAAAGAGGTATCGATGGGTTTTCATAGCTCGTTGCACCATGAGTTCAATTCGAAGAGCTGGCAGCACGGCTGCGCATCGTCGTATATTCATCATGTTTGAATAAAGATGATTTAGTCGTGGGCAACGTGTGCGCCGCGGATGTGGTGCACATGGCGACGGTTCTTGGGGCTCCAGCTGGCGTCGTGGTGGCCGAACCACTCAGGGCCAGAGTTGTCGGCGGCAGGAGCCTCAGATGGGGCTGGCGGCTCGACCGTCACCCACTCGGTGGCAAAGGTCGTGACGGCGTCGCCGTTGGAGGCAGAGCTGTCGGCCGGGGTTGGGGCAGCTGGCGGAGGCGTCGTTTGGGCCACGGCGTTGACCACAGGGTCGGCCGGGGCGACGTCGGCAGCGCTGACGATGGAGCCAGCAGCGCTCGAGGCCGTGTCGGAGACGTCGGTGCTGCTCTGCTGGTTGGAGCAGAGCACCAGCACCGTGTCGGCGTCGGTCGAGCACATGGACGTGGCGTGGTTGTCGCTGGGCACGTTGTAGGCGTCGCTGCACGAGGCGACGCCGGCGGCGCACAGGATGTTGCGGCACGACGACTCGGACGGCACCAGGGTCAGGCCCCAGTCCTCAAAGGGGTAGCCGTTGATGTTGGAGATGTCGTACCACAGGCTGCTGTCGAGCGTGTATTCGAACTGGGTGATGGAGCTCTGGGCCTGGTCGCGCGCAATCTTGATCGACACGCCGCCGCCGTTGTCGTTGGTGCGGTACGTCTCAGAGTAGTTGCCGTTGTTTGCGTCGACCGTGTACATCTCGCCGTCCGAGTTGGAGACGGACCAGAGGTAGACGGGGAAGTCGCAGCGGTTCTCGACGACAGCTTGTCCGGTGGCGCGCACCATGGGCGCAGCGGCCAGGACGGCCGCGATGGCGATCTTGGAGTACATCGTGGATGTTGCTTGTTCTCGGTGTTGCGAGAAAAGAGGGAGCGTGGTATAGGGTCGCGTTAACCCGGGAGTGGATTCCTGATCAGAAAGAGATTGGACGAGGTTGGTGTCAAACCGTGGAAGGCAGCTAAAGAGTGATGCGTGTCTCACAAGGCCCAGCCTGCGCAGTAATTTCAGAGAATGTTGTGTTTGGTGGGAAGGAGGAAAGTCGCGTGGCAGGGGGTGGAGGAGGCAGGCCTACTAAATAGGCCCGGCGGGACAGAAGGCTGGGGGGGCGCGCGAGTGGGACAAAGGGCTGTCTCTCTCTCGTTTCTGTGCCGTCAGCCCTGGGCCTATTGCATGCCTGTTCCTCTGATCGCCTCTTTGTCTCTTCTCAACGCGCGCGGGACTTGCGGGCTGCAGCCGCTGCACGTTGGGCCCGCCTCCATCGATTCACACCATCGGTGGCTAGTCAGGCACCGCTCTGTCCAAGGGCAAGCCAATCGGGCAGCGCGATCCCCAGCCCTTTTTTTTCCCCTGGCAGGGCTTTACCAGTAGCGTCTCACTAGCGTCAGGCACGCCGCCGGAAGACGTTGACCAGTGCCTTTGCCCAGACGCGTAAGCGTGGCAGCATTTGCCGGTCAGGCAGGATTTTCCAGTGCTGCTGCTGCTGCTGCAGCTTCTGCTGCTTCATGTGAAGGAAGAAAAAAACCGGGTTTCGCCACACGACCTTGCGGTTTCAGCCGTGCCATTGTCTTTGCGTCGCGATGTGTCAATGGCGCAGGCCAACAATCGCGCCAGAAAGGAAGAAATTTTCTTGCTCCTCTTCATCGTCGGAGAAATTTCTGCATCCCCACTCGCCTGCCACTGAAAAAGATGCTCGCTGTGCTCGTCTGCTGGATGGAGGCGCAACCAAGAGGGCAGAAACTCCGAATGCCACAACTCCGACTGACAAAAGGCAAGGTTTTGCGAACGAAGAGGCCAGTGCCGGCTGCCTCTCTCTAGTGCGCGCATGGTTGTGCTACTTGCTGAGTGATGGCCAATCGCCCAATCGCCAGGTCATGGCTTTTGCACTCATGATCGTCGCCTCTGGGCCTGTTCCTTGCTTACCGACTTGCGCATCGTGCCACGATTGACGTATCGATTGTCGTCTTCGCTTGTTCGCCCCGTCTATACTTGGCGCAAGATGATGTAGGCCTCGCTTCTTTGCTATTTGCTGTCTGCTGCTTGCTGTTTGATGCGTGGACTGAGCGAACCGGAGGTGACCCCGACATGGCACGTGACTCGACGCTAAATGGCATGCTTTTTTCTTCTTCCCAATCATGACGATGGTCTTTTCTCACTATTGGCCGTCCTGTTAGTCTTGTTCCGAACGACCACAGCCAGTAGAATGCGTTTGCGTCTCGTTCGGGCATGGCCAGCTCCCAAGTGCCTGGTGCTGGTACGCCCGTTTCCCCCCAGCAGAACAAGGCCCGGATGCTTACCCGAGCGTGGGAGCAGGTATTGGTGGCGGTCATGGCGGCCACGATAGCCATGCCCCGGCGAACATGGCCAACACGGCGATAGAGATGGCGATGATGGCGGCGGCGGCGGCGGTGGCCAGGCACCAGGCACACACTGGCTCAGGTACCCGACAGCGAAAACACAGTCAGCCCAAGAGAAAAACAACGCTCTCTTCCTCTTAGTCGGGGCCCCAGATGACAATTCGGCCTGCCAAAAGTCGGTCAGAGATTTTTTTTTCTTTCTGAAAAAGCTTGCTCGCTGAGTGGATGCCCCGGCGGCAGCAGCAGCAGCAGCAGGGAACTCACCGTCTCCACCAGCACTAGCCCACTGCGAGCTGCTCGTTCCTCTACTTGCAATCGCGCTGACTGCCTTGACTCTGTGTGCCTCGGCCGATGTGTCTGCTTGGTGATGCTGCAAACTCTGTGCTCGATTGCCAGTCATGACGTCCCACACCACGATCCTGCCGTCCTCACTGCCACTCACGGCCAGGGCGTCATTGACTGCCAAGGTCGAGCGCAGCCGGTAATCCTCGTTGCTGAAGCTAGCGTCCTTGAACGTCTGCAAAACCTTGCCGTTGGCCTTGTCCACAAGTCGAAGGCTAGAGTCGAGCGTCGAGACCAGCAGGGCGTCCGCCTGGACCGTAGACGTCAAAGAGGTGACGGGTGCTGTTGAGTGGTTCTAATTAGTCACTGCGTGCGTAGAAAGAGAAACCAAAAATTTTTTACCTCCGATGACATCTTCGTGCACCATACCCATGCGCAGGTCGTAGCAGCGAACTCGCCCGTCGACGCTGCCTGCTGCAATCTCTGCCCCAGTCACGGCCAGACACGACACGCTGTCCTTGGCGTCGCCCAGCACCATCATGGGCTTGCCCTGTGGCGCCTTGGTGTCCCACAGGCGGACTGTGCTGTCGAAGCTGCCAGAAACCAGCACAGAGTCCTGCGCGCCCCCGAAAGCAACGCACTCGACTCGCCCAATATGGCCGGCGTAGCGCCGAAGAGTCTGCGCCGTTGACACATCCCACAGAAACACGCTCTTGTCGCCTCCACCAGACGCAAAGCGAGAATTGTCCTGGGCGACTGCAACCGAAAGCACTTCGTAGACGTGCGCTCCCGTGTAGGACTGGACCAGAGCATTCGCCTGCTCCTTGGGCTCTGCCGAAGCTGCTTTGGCGGGATTCCACAGGTGTACGGCGCGGTCAGAGGAGCCAGACAGGATGTATTGCCCAGTGCCAGAGCTGTAGACCAGAGCATTCACGGCGCCTTTTGTACTTGGTCCAAAATTTAATTTGCTTCACATTCATACACTTGTTGGTTTGTGTTGGTTTCACAATTTGCCCTTACCTCTGTGGCCCTTGAGCTGTGCCAGCCGCCGAGACGGCAGACTTGGGGCCATCTTTTGGTCGCTGTTGGAATTCTCTTCTTGTAGCAACGACAGCCCCGAAGGATGATAGCTGGGCAGGGAGAGAAAGAAGAAAAATCACTTGCGATCAACAAGATGAAGTGCTGGGCCAAATTGCCTGAATTGGCCTGAGCTGAAGAGGGGAAATCAGAGTCGGCCTAAGATTGCATCTAATCTGGCGCTCAGGCCAACTCCACCTTTTTGCTTTGATGGTAAAGAGTTTTATTTATTGGGTAGTCTTATCCATTGAAGAGAGATTGATAGAGAGTTGTATTTATTGAAGAGAGATAGATTGAGATTGAGAATGGAGAGATATAGAGGGACAGATGTAAGTGGATAGACGTAAAGGCATAGATGTAAAGACATAGACATAGAGGGATAGATAAAGATGGAGACACACGCACACACAGAAAAGAAAACAATTTCATATTAAAAAAAGACGCTAGGTATTCTCGAAACCCTCACTATTTTCTCGCAGCAGCAGCAGCAGCAGCAACATCAAAAAGGAAAAGACAATCAGCGTCGGTTGGAGCGCGACATGCTGCCCTCAAGGTTCTGCACATCCGTCTCCAGGTTCTTGATGACCGAGTGGCTCTGCTCCAGGTCCTTGTTCAGGCGGTCGCGCTCCGAGATGAGCTTCTGCTCCCACTGCCGGAAGCGCTGCTCCTCAATCTTGACCTGCTCCGTGAAGCGCTTGCGCAGCGCCTCCTCCTCCTCCTTGAACTTGGGGTTGTCCAGCTTGCGGGGCCGCGCCTCGCCAAACTTGCGCGTCTCCATCTGCTGCGCCCTGTACGCCTCGTAGTGGATCTCCTCGGTCGTGTGGATCAGGTCCAGCATGTGCGTGCGGATCAGGATCGAGCGCAGCTTCTTGAAGTCGCAGTGCTCCTCGTTCTCCACCTCGGCCACGCCCCACGAGTACTGCCGTCCCTTGACCGTGCGGTTGTCGCTGGTCTGCACATCTTTTTCAGACCCGATGACCGAGAAGGGCATGGCTGCGATGAGACTGCGGTCGTGCTGCAGGCCGGGAACGTCGTCCTCCTCCAGCGGAGGCGTGTAGATCTTGATGCCCTGAGCCTCGATTACCGCTCGTACCTAAGGATGATGTTGTACGTCAGTCACTGCTATTTTCCACATCTGAAACATCAGAAAGACAGAAACTCACCCTCGCCTTGAACTTGGCCAGGTCCACCGGGCTCAAGGTGTCGGCCTTGGCAACTACGGGGATCAGGTTGACGCGTGTGCACAGGCGCTTCATCACCTCAATGTCTAGAGGCTTGAGCGTGTGGCCAGTCGGGCGGATAAAGTACAGGCATGCGTGCACGCGCAGGTCAATCTTCTCTGTGCGCCGAGGCTGCTGCTCCTGCAACATGTAGCTCTCGTGCTGGTCGTCGAGGAATTCGATGATGGGCTGCCACGAGTCGCGGTTGTTGACATAGTCGCCAAACCCGGGCGTGTCAATGACCGTCAGGCGCACTGTTGGTTGCAGTTAGTCTTTGTCATCTTCATTTGCTCAAAAGGAAGAAGAAAAAGCTCACCCTTGAAGAACTTCTCCTCCAGCTCAGCCTTGGTGATTTCAATCTCCACAGTCTTGTCAACCTGCTTGGCATGTCGCTTTCGGTGATCCGCATAGTTCTTGATTGTCGTCGAGAAGAGAGTGTTGATAAAGGTTGTTTTGCCTAGACCAGACTCGCCAGCCACCTGTGCTGTTAGTTTTCTTGTCCCTCACCCCCTTCACGTATCAAGCACACTCACCATAATGGTAAAGGCAGCTCCGCGCTTTGCAACAATCTTGTGCCTGTCCTCCATGTCAATTGCATCCTTTTCCATCTCAAGAACAGACAATACCTTTGATTTGGCAGCTGTCGTCTCGTTAGCTTCTCTTGTTATGCTGAATACATGTATTGCTGGAAACTCACATTGGCAATGCCAATAGGCGTTGCAGACTCCATGGCTACGGATGTGATGTGGCGGTCGTGCGAAGGACGTTCAACCCAGTGGCTCAAGCAAGAAATCTCCAGGCAATGGACGTCAGGAGGATGAAGCAAGAAACAGACTGTTCAATTGTTTAACCACCCAATTCCAGGGGCAAGCAAAAGCCGCGAAATTGAGACCCTCTCCGCAGTCCGCAGCAGGACTAGCGTCCGCTGGCCTTGGCATCCCCCGCGGATCACGTTCCGCTCCTACAGAAAAAAGTTCGGGAAAAGTACTGCGGCGTGACGCAAATCACAACATGGCAATTGTACGATAGAGAGGCTCTGAGAGCCGTGGGATCAAAGGATGAGGACAGATTTCAAGGTCGGTATCTTTGGTGTAGGCTAGAAGTGGCCCCCGCTCACGCATTTCGCTCAGTTCTCCAACCTCTTGGGAACCGTCTACTGCAGAGGCAACCTGCTGTTCACCCCAGATGGCACGAGCCTTATATCGCCAGTGGGCAACCGTGTGACCGTCTTTGACCTTGTCCAGTATGTTCTTCAATTGAATTTGTTTCAGCTTGACTGACAGACATGCAGCAACACCTCGTACACGCTGCCACTCGATCATCGCCGCAACATTGCCCGCATCGCCCTCAATCCCCAAGGAAATCTCCTGCTCTCCATTGACCAAGACGGCAAAGCAATCCTCACAAACTTCCCTCGACGTGTTGTACTCTACCATTTCTCTTTCCGTTCAGACGTCAACGCCTTGAGCTTTTGTCCCTCGGGTCGATACTTTGCCGTTGGAGTTGGGCGCTTCGTCGAAGTCTGGCACACGCCGTCTACTCCAGACACAAGTGCCGACAATGGCGTCGAGTTTGCCCCCTTTGTGCGGCATCACCGCCATGCAGGCCACTCAGACACTGTCACTGCCATCACCTGGTCCGGTGACTCCAGATTCTTCATCACCACCAGCAAGGACCTAACAGCACGAGTATGGAGCTTGCAACCAGAGGATAGCTTTGAGCCTACCGTGCTGACTGGACACCGACAAGAGGTGCGGGGGGCTTGGTTCTCAAGTAATCAAGAGATCATCTTCACTGTCAGCAAAGACGGTGCTCTTTTCGAGTGGAAGTACATGGGCAAGCTCCTTGAGCCTGCAGATGACGACAACCAAGAGACGAGGGATGAGAATGAGCGGTGGCGGATATCACAGAGGCACTACTTTCACCAGAATAATGCACACCTCACCTGCGCAGCCTTTCACGCCCAGTCTGGCCTGTTTGTGTCTGGCTTCTCCAACGGCATCTTCATGATGCACGACCTGCCCGACTTCAACATGATCCACAACCTCAGCATCTCGCAGAATGACATTGACTTTGTTGAAATTAACAAGACCGGAGAATGGCTAGCTTTTGGCGCCTCCAAGCTCGGCCAGCTGCTTGTGTGGGAGTGGCAGTCCGAGTCGTACATCCTCAAGCAGCAAGGCCACTTTGACTCGATGAACGCCATTGCCTACTCTCCAGATGGCCAGAGAGTCATCACGGCCGCTGATGACGGCAAGATCAAGGTCTGGGACGTCAACTCTGGATTCTGCATCGTCACATTCACAGAGCATACCAGTGGTGTGACCGCCTGTGCCTTTGCC
Organism: Erythroxylum mucronatum; assembly: GCA_027563825.1. Lineage (NCBI taxonomy): Eukaryota > Viridiplantae > Streptophyta > Magnoliopsida > Malpighiales > Erythroxylaceae > Erythroxylum > Erythroxylum mucronatum. Next base: position 131,539 of record JAOSBP010156778.1, read on the forward strand.
AAGAGAGGAACGGTGCTCTTCACAGCAAGTCTCGACGGCTCTGTCAGGGCATGGGATCTGATACGATACCGAAACTTTCGCACCTTTACCGCACCAACCAGACTCTCGCTATCGTCAATGGCAGTCGATCCTGCCGGCGAAGTGGTGTGTGCGGGCTCACTCGACTCGTTTGACATTCACGTCTGGTCGGTGCAGACGGGGCAGCTGCTCGACCAGTTGGCCGGACACGAAGGCCCTGTCTCATCTCTTGCCTTTACAGCAAACGGCAGCACGCTGGTCAGTGGAAGCTGGGACCATACCGTGCGGACCTGGAGCATCTTTGCACGAACACAGACCAGTGAGCCGCTGCAGCTGCAGGCGGACGTCCTCTGCGTTGCGGTACGGCCAGACTCGAAGCAGATTGCAGTCTCCACCCTGGACGGCAATCTGTCGTTCTGGTCTGTGGCTGATGCAGTGCAACAAGGTGGCCTGGATGGTCGTCGCGACGTGTCTGGAGGACGGAAGCTGACCGACCGTCGCACGGCAGCCAACGTCGCTGGTACCAAGAGCTTCAGCAGCATCGAGTACAGCGCAGATGGATCTTGTGTTTTGGCTGGTGGTACCAGCAAGTACATCTGCCTGTACGATGTCCAGTCCGCCGTGCTGATCAAGAAGTTTGTCGTCTCCATCAACCTGTCGCTTGACGGCACGCAGGAATATCTCAACAGCCGAAACCTGACAGAAGCTGGCCCTGCAGGTCTCATAGACCGCCAGGGTGAGGCATCAGACGTCGAAGACCGACTGGACAGTACGCTCCCAGGAGCTGGACGTGGAGATGCGTCTGCTCGAAAGACCAGGCCTGAAGTGCGAGTGTCTGGCGTGGCATTCTCTCCTGCAGGTCGTGCTTTCTGTGCTGCTTCCACTGAAGGCCTGCTCATCTACTCTCTCGACACGACATTCCAGTTTGATCCGTTCGACCTCGACGTCTCCATCACCCCCGAATCTGTCAAGGCAGCACTCGGGAGCGGCGAATATGTGCGTGCTCTGGTCATGGCATTCCGCCTGAATGAACGCACACTCGTCCGCCACGTCTATGAGCGTGTTCCTCCCAAAAGCATTGGCCTGGTCGTGAAGGAGCTCCCCGCCGTCTATCTGTCTCGGATCCTGCGCTTTGCCGCACTGGCTACCGAGGACTCTCCTCACCTCGAGTTCAATCTAATCTGGATAGCGGCGCTGCTGGGCAGTCACGGCCGCTACATCAAGGCTCGGAGCGGCGAGCTCAGCTCCGAGCTGCGAGTCGTGCAGCGCGCCGTCAAGAGGATCCAGGTCGAGCTGGGTCGTGTCGCGGATGACAACGGCCACACGGTCGACTACCTGCTCGGCGCACACGCCACGACGCAGGACAAGGTCGTCCGTGAAGCTCCCAGCAGCATGATGTTGACCATGGACGATATCATTGGAGGCGGCGAGTCCGGTATCAGCACGATTGAATCTCCTGACGATCCGGACAGCCCTGCTGCCGATGATGATGGGCAATGGATCGGCCTAGACGACTGACGGCAGCAATGAACTCCCTCAACAACAGCAACCTTCAGCTCACTGTGGGCGTCTATCTGTGTGTCTCTGTATATCTCCGTTTTTCTTTGCATATATATACTGCCCCTGTCGTCTCAGCCTTGTAACTTCTGATCTGCCTCTGTGGATCTCGGCCGGGACCGCCCATGGTTTTTGTGGGGCCGGCTCTGACCCACAGGATAGTTTGACTGGACAGTAGCATTTGACAAGGCCCGCTACGGTGCCATGCTGCTGGGAGCGACTGGCACCAAGCAGAAGAGGGGAAAAATTTTTTAAGTGTGTCGAAATTTTCAACGCCAATCCAATAGAGAACAGGAAAGGAGTTGGAGAAGCCGAATCCGACTTGCCGTGGTCAAAAAGGCACGCACTTGTGTGTGTTCCCCCTTGAGAAAAAAAAAGGGACAAATCTCCGCGGAATTCGTCTGTGACATTCATTACGTTTCCCATCGCAAGGTCGAATTGGTGATATCTGTATACATCAGACAAGCCTTGGTTGGAATCGCGAACCAGCTATGGAAGGGGTTGTACCGTGGCTCTTGCCGGCTGGAAGACAATCTTGATGACGGACGGCAATCTTGATAACAAAACAACACAGCAACATCATCCAGTGTGACATCTACGTGCTACTAGACGAAACCATGGACAATATACAGTCAGAAACGCGGGTGCTCATCATCATGACAGGTGGAACGATATGTATGAGACCGTCTGCAGAGGGCTTTGTGCCGGCAAGAGGCTTCCTTCGAACAGGCATGGCACCACGACCTTCATTCAACGACGGCTCTGCTCCTCAAGACATGCAAGTATTTACTGAAGGCCAGAGCGAAGCAGTAAGGCTCGAAAGCTTGCGCACACCCGTCAGCAGCTACAAGCGCCAGGTGCGCTACTGCGTCTACGAGTTTGCAGAGTTGCTCGACAGCAGCTCCATCGATTCCAGAGGCTGGGCCCAGATAGCCACGGCGATATACCAGAACTATCGGCTCTTCGACGGCTTTGTGGTGCTGCACGGGACCGACAGCCTGGCCTACACGTCGTCAGCACTCAGCTTCATGCTGCAGGACCTGGGCAAGCCTGTGGTGCTCACAGGGTCACAGGTGCCCATGCTGGAGCTGCAGAACGATGCGACGGACAACCTGCTGGGCTCGTTGATCATTGCCGGCCACTTTATGATTCCCGAAGTGTGTCTGTTCTTCAACTACCAGCTTCTGCGCGGCAACCGAGCCAGCAAGACGTCTGCCACCGAGTTTGCGGCCTTTTCGTCGCCCAACCACCCTCCCCTGGCCACCATGTCGGCCATGGGCGCAAAGGTGATATGGCCGCTGGTGCATCGAGCCAAGGGCGTCAGTGCCATGAGCGTGCAGCCATCGCTGAGCACAGGTCACGTGGCATGCCTCAGAGTATTTCCTGGCATCAAGCCGGAGATGGTCGAAGCGGTGCTCAAGGTCTCGGGACTCCGTGGACTGATCCTCGAGACGTTTGGAGCTGGAAATGCGCCCAGCGGGCCAGACGGCGAGATGACGCGGGTGCTCACAGAGGCCGTCAATCGTGGAGTGGTGATTGTCAATGTCACACAGTGCCTCAGCGGGCTCGTCAGTCCGCTATACGCGCCGGCGACCATCCTGGGCCGTGCAGGAGTCGTATTTGGGCACGACATGACATCTGAAGCAGCTCTGACAAAGCTTTCTTACCTGCTTGCCGTGCCGGGCCTGTCGACCGAGGACATCAGGCGGCGCATGTCAAGATCGCTGCGAGGCGAACTGACCGAGTCGACGACGACACTCTTCAGCCACCCAGACGAGGCCAGACTCGGCGTATCGTCGACCAGCAGCAGACTGACGTCGCTGATGGAGGCCATTGCGGCGGGAAGCGCTGGGCGGGTGGCAGAGCAGCTGCAAGACTTTGAATGGCTGGTCCACGAGAGCGACTACAGCTCCAACACACCACTCCACGTGGCGGCAGCGGCGGCGGCGGCAGCGACAGCCAGCTCAGAAGTGGTGATGCTGCTGCTGCGTCTGGGCGCTTCAGTGCATGTCCGCAACCGCGCAGGACAGACTCCACTCCATGTCGCCATTGCCGCTGGCTGCGAGGCCAACGCCGAAGCTATCCGCCGTGCTGGAGGACACGTCGACAGTGGCTCGAGGCAAGAGAAGCCGTCGTGAAGCTATCTGGCCCGTCTAGAATTTGGCGACGAACGAATGGCGCGCTTAGCTGCGCGCTGATCCCTCGGATGGGGATTTTTTCGGGCGCTCACGAGGACACGAGCACGAATTGGCTACCGCTGATGATGATGATGATGATGATGACCAGCAGAGTCGCCTGGATTGCGCAACATTAGTGGCAGGCAGAAAAGCAGATGTTGCTGTTGCCGCCGTCACCTGGCGTCATTAGCTGGGCGGCAGCAGAAGGGAGATACGCCCACACACCCACCCACCCACGCACACACACAAAGAGAGGGACAGAAACAGAGAGACTGAGGACCAAGGGCACACAACAGAAGACAGCAGAAGCCAAAAAGATCTACCATGGACTACTGACTGATGCCCCGCCCCCTCTCGTTCCCCTTCTGCCGCCCCAGAACTACCACCAGCAGGCAAGCGCCAGAATTTTCTCTTTCTCTTTTCCTTTGGGGTTTCCAGAAAAGCCCATTCCCAGCCTGTCACGCACACGCACAGCTCTCTTTTTCTGCCCGCCCGCCCTTGTCCAGGAAGAGGAAAGGTACGCGGGCCAGGGACCCTCTGGCGCCAGAGACTTTACGTAAAATCAAGGCATTGGGGACGCACTCTGAGCGAATGTCAAGGGAAACTACCGCAAAGGCCCTTTCACCGAAGCAGCAAGAGTTTTTTCTTTGCTTCAGCACACGGCGCGCGCGCGCCCTACGCGACTGGGAGAAAGAGTTTTTCCCCTTCTCGAGAGCATGCGCCGCCCCTTTGAACTGACAAGCCTCGGGATCTTTTGTTACTTCTGGTACTCGAACGGAGAAAAAGCATAGAAATCATTGGACACATCTCTTGCTTGCGCCCGCCGCCCTGCCGCATTCTCCGATTTGCTTCTGATTTCTTTGTCTTTCTTTTTCCGTTTTCCGCTTCTGGTCGTGTCAGAAGTTGATCAATAAAAATTGCAGAAGAGAAGAGAGAGAGAGAGAGAGTCGAGATTTTTTTAACCCTTGGTGTAATCACACAGAGCACCAGCAGGCAAATGCGCCTATAGCAAATCAGGTGCTCGACTGGATTTGCGGCATCGGCAGCGGCTGCGCTTTTTGTCCTCACCACCATTGGCTCCGCATGGGCCCTTCAAAGACTCCCAGGCTCCTCGTCACCGTCAACAGCACTGGCCGGCAAGCTGCGAGCATCGTGCGGGTCGCCGCAGCCGTGGGCTGGCAGATCCGCGCCCAGGTCCGCAACCGCGATGGTCTCGTGTACGAGGAGCTGGCCCAGCTGCCCAACATTGAGCTTGTCGTCGGCGAGCTGGAGCAGCCTGGCCTGGTCGACGGCCTGTTTGAGGGCGCCCACATCGCCTTTGTCAACACGACTCACTACGGAAACGAGGTTGAGCTGGGCAAGCAGCTAGCCGATGCGGCCAAGACGGCGGGCGTCGAGCACTACGTTTACAGCAGCATGCCAGACCACTCGACTTTTGGCTCTTCGTGGTCCTCGCTGCCGTTCTGGGCCGCCAAATTCCAGGTGGAACAGTATGTGCGGTCCATCGGCATCCCTTCCACCTTTGTGTATGCGGGCATCTACAACAACAACTTCACCAGCCTGCCCTATCCACTCTTCCGCTTGGAGCTGCAGGCCGACAAGTCATTCGCCTGGCAGGCTCCCTTCCCTCCCGACAAGCCGCTGCCCTGGCTGGACGCCGAGCACGACGTTGGGCCTGCGCTCTTGCAGATTTTCAAAGAGGGGCCGCAACGATGGTCTGGCCACCGGTAATTTTCTTGTCTCTTCCTCTAAAATTTAGTAACTGACCGTCTCGCAACAGAATACCGCTGACATTTGAGGTGTTGACGCCTGTCGAGGCATGCGCCGCCCTGTCACGTGGCCTAGGCCGACCCGTCACTTACAAGCACGGTCCCATAGAATTCAAGGTGCCAGTACCGCCGGGATACAAAGAACATCTTCTGGCTCTCCAGAAAGTGCTGGGAGAGCAGGAAGCGCCCTACTTTGGCCCGACCATGTACTATCCCAACGAAGCCATTGAACTCTGGGAGGGGAACCGCGGCCTCGAGGAGTACGCCAGAGAGGTCTTTCCTGGCGAAGAAGCCGCCAACGGATTGACCTGGATGGATGATGATGATGACGACGACACCAACAACATTGACAATGACGATCGTGATAGCAGTGCTGGAGACACTTTTTCTGCGAGCGGTCGGGCGAGCACAGCTGGCGACTCGGCCCATGCCGTCAATCTGTGAATCTTGTGTGATTCTGGATTCGATTACAAAGGTCCAAACTATGGCCACCAGCATGAAAAGGGATATCGCCGACTTCGCGAGAATTTGATTGAGCAAGCATTAGACTGGGATAATATTTTCTTCCTTTTTCTTCTTTTTTTTTTCCTTTTTTGAGAAAGAAGCTTGCCACGAGCAGGGCATGATTTTGAAATCGATTGTCTGAAAAGGCAAGAAAAGCGTTCCTTCCTCTTTGCCGTTGCGTTCGATGTGAGAAATGAAAGAGAGAAAGGAGACTTTCCAAGACGGCTCGCAGGCCAAACATAACCGAAGGAAGCAGATGACGAGAATTGTAGATTGGTGGAATATAGAGAGGAGTTGGCCAGAGACTAATTAGCAGAAAGAAAGAAACACCTTCTATGCATATGATACATACACAGAGAACCTACTTCACTCTACTTTGATATCCAATTTCCTACTCTCATTGGGCTCATTTTCTTTTTCATTTAAAAAAAAAGCTTGGCTCTCTCTCTCTCCATATATTAAAGAGAGAGCCTCTATTGGCCGGGGTAGTAGTACTCTATCCTGACTACAACTTTGTTTGCTCCCTGCAGTCCTTGCATATATCTCTCTCTATATCTGTCTGCTTTTAAGTACCTCAGCTCTCCTAATCATCATCTTCTTTTTGAAGTACATTAGAAGACTACTTGTACTCTATACATTCCTTTTTCCCTCTCTCTCCTGTTTCAAAGCGGATCTGGCATTGAAGGGAGGGGATAAAGGAATATGTAGTAATAGGTCCAACCAATCGACTTCTCCTACTTCTGCCAGGTCCCGAGGTTGAAATAGCTTCTTGTACTACTGTTTTACCACTCTTGAGTAACTACTAGAGCAACTACTGGAGCAACTACTTGAATAACTACTTGGCGGACTGCTACTACTACTACTATTCACTACTACTACTCACTACTTAATATTCTGGTCCCTATAACAATGAGTGACAACCCTTCTTAGGAGCCTCTTTTCATGTATGCACACTAGATAAAGAATAGCCAAGCAGAAGAAGGTAGAAAGTCTATAGGTTACCTTTCATTAGGATGAGCCTAATACTAACTTTTACTCTCCGAATTGCTGAGTTATCCCGTTAAATATACATGTTTCGTTGTATTCTCTTTCAAGAAACCTTCCAGAGTCTGAAGAGAATAAAACGCCAGAGTGTGGTATCCCCATTTTGGTGCAGTATATTTCCCATCTTTTCCCACCGTTGTAAAACGCCTTGGAAATGCCTTGATATGTTTCTTATTCGTCCAAATGCCTGGCTCCTTCAGCCCCTTTCCCCTTCTCTTTGGATTCTCTTCCTCACATTTCTTCTTTTTGCTCCATCTGATCCAGAAACAACATCTAAATCACCTTAGATGATGGGTCCACCCGTTGCAGGTTCGCTTGGTTGCCGCATGTACGTGTCAATGGCCGCGCTGAACGCTGCGAATCCCAAACACCCCACCGCTGCCGCCTGCGGACCTGCTTTGTATGCAAGCGCGCCTCCAGTCATGCAACCAGCCGCCACACCATTGCTGAGCTCGTTGCGGCCCCGCAAGCCTTCGATGCAGCATTCTGTCCCGCTGAAGATGGCGCCTACTTTCCCAAAGTTCTTAGCCGACGACCACGACGCCTTGCCCATGTCCTTGAGGCCGTGGCGCAGCTGTTCGCGCATGGGCAGCGATGAGATGTTGGAGGTGGCGCCGTTGACGCCCGTCGACAGCGGCGTATCGTACCGCATCTTTGCCTCTTGTTTAGTGTCTGGTATCATTTTTGGAGAGAAAAAAAACATACCGAGCTCATGAAAAGGCCAAATGCTCCTCCCAGCGCAAACCCCATGGTGCCTGCCAGCACCGTCTTGGCCGGGCACGACTCCATCGCCGCTTGCATCTTGTCTCCATGTTAGCTGATGAAGAAGAAGAAGAAAGAAAGGAAGGAAGGAAGGAAGAAAGGAAGGAAGAACATACGTAGCGAACCATCTGCTGCTCCTGGGCCTGCTGGGCGTTGAGGGCGGGCTGGCCGCCAGAACTACTGCCACCTCCAAGCAGCCCGCCGAGCGGCGCTGTCCCCGGTATGTTCATCTTTTGCACTGTTGAAATTGACTCTGATTCGGTTAAAAAGATGAAGAAAATGGCGCAGAGAAGGAATAGCAGCAAAAAGTAGAATAGACAATAGCTGGCGCCAAGACTTTTGAAAACTCGCCGCATTTATCGGCGTCTCATTGGGTCGTCTTTGAGAACAGCAATATTTCAAGGAGACGCTTAGGGGCAATAGGTTGATTTAATTTTGGAATTCCATGCTAATAGTAAAAATACAGAGAGCGGCGTCTTTCACTTCTCCTCCGAACTCCACCTACTTCCTCCGTTGCTGCATCCCCAGGATTTGCACCATGCGAACAAAAATGTTGATAAAGTCCAGCTCCAACGAGATACTCTCATTGACTGGGTCTCGCTGGATGTAGCCTGCGTTGGCAAGGCGTGCATGGTGCAGCACCTTTTGCACATCGTACAGCGTGAAGCCACCAAACACCGCCAGACCACCGTACAGCCACAGATTCTCAGTCACCATCAGTGTGCGTGCTGCTGTAGCCGGAACCACCAGAGGGGCCAGTCCAGACAGCGCCACAATGGCCACGCCCGCCAGAAGAGGTCCACCCAGATACAGGTACTTTTCTTGCTTTGCCGTGGCACCCACAAACGCAATAGAGCCCATCATGCCAACGGTATAGAGACCAGCGCGAGCCAGCAGTGCAGGCTGCATAAACATCAGTGGCGATAGGAGAGCTGCCTGCGTCACGTTGAATGCGCCCCACAGCGCATACTTTTGCACGTAGTTGTCTGGTGATGTCGCTCGAGCTCCCATCATTGTTCCAATAGAAGCAACCAGACCAACACCCATGACAGCCCATGGATTCATTGCCATCAGACGGTACGACCAGCCGTTCATGTGGAGTGCCCGTGCTGCCACGCCGATTATACCAATGCCCAGGCCAGTGTGCATAAACGTCTCGTTGAGGTATGATCGCTCAAATGGAGGCATGCCGCCGTCTTCTCGCGTCTCCCTGTTGAACATGACGTTGATGGCAATCAGAGTCGCTCCGAAGATGCCGGCGCCATACATCAAGCGCTGAGTGAGGTTGCCACCAGCTGCAGGATTGACCGGGGTCGTCTGGTATGACCGTGACTTGCTCTGTTGGAACGCATTTCGGAACACATTTCGAGACTTTGCGAACAGCCCGTTGGAAAAGGCCGATGTGGGAGGCGTAAAGCGGTGCGACGATGCGCGCAAGGTCGAGCTGTGGAATGCCCTCAGAGGCGTCGCCGGCTTCGAGAGCTGCTTGAGCGCCCCTCCGATGGCGAAGGGACGGCGGAGAGCAAAGGCCATGGTTGCAACTTGACCCTGCTTAGTGGATATATGCGAACTGGTGACCAAAGGTAAAGAAAGAGAAAGAGAAGAGGAAATAGGTGGCGGTGACGTTTACCAAGCAGCATAGAAGCTGCAAGGTGCCATATTGCATGCCTCGGCAGTTTGTGGCGGGTGGAGAAACCAAGATTCTGGTGGTAAGAGTGCCACGTTGTTTCCTGCGCTGTATATTCACCTTCTTGCAGCTCCTTTACCTTTTGCTCATTCACTGGCACCCCATCCTTTCGCTAATTCAGACAAGCTTTTCTTGAAAGCTTGATAGGATTCTTTGCTCAAAAGGTGATTTAATAGTGAGTGCCAGATGAAGCAGTCACAGATATCTGGACGAATGTCCTTCTTCCAGGCTCAAGGTGACAGTCGACAATGCTGCTCATCGCCGACTTCTCAAGTGCCATGCTCATATCAGAGTCGAAGCTGCAATGCCGTGTACTCGAAGAGCAAAGAAAATTACGCGAATTCTCGTTCAGCCTGTACACAGCCCAGCAAGTGCTCTAGAATGCCACCCAATCTCTTTGGATCCGCCTATCGAAAGAGCCCAATTATCCCTGGCGGCACATCGGGCCTCTGACAAGAATAGCACATGCATATGCGCCTACCTTGGCAATCTCACTGTCGTTTAGAGTTTCTCATGGCTCAAACACACTCGACACGCGTCGGAAGCAAGAGGCACAGGTCAGCCTGGTCCTCGTACAGACGGAAAAGATATCGTGCAGCAAGGCGTGACCATCTCCACCATCCAGATTCTTCGCATGTGCACGCGGCAACCAGAAAATTGCCCCACAAGGACTCTCGCCTACGCTGCCACAACTCAGAAACACATTGCCTTGTCACTGGTCGCTGAAATTGTGGGTTGCCCACAATAGATATCGCCATGCCGTTTCCATAGGCGCAGAAGCCACTAGCCTGCGCGCTACTGCAATGCTCATGCCCGCAGAACGCTCACTTGTCGGCACACCACACTTCCGTAGCGCCTTTTTGGCTGGGCAATGTCGAAGAATTGGCAACACAGCACCTCTGCGCCAATCTCGCAACATGGCTATCTGACGGCTTCTTCGTTATCGTCTACTTCTATTTCTTCTTCTTCTTCCCCTTCTTCTGCTCATGTCTGCACTAGTCAATTCCCTCTGAGCTGCAAAAGACTTGACAGATCAAGATGCAGCAACTTGAGCCGCACGTCCAAAGCTTTGACCACGACGAGGCTCTGCATGGCATTCTGGAAAAGACACACGATATTTTCTTTGGCACTTTAGACCTTGGAATCGAGCCAGAATCTCCATCGTGCTCTCTGTCATCGGCATCAGTCGAAAATGGTCTTGCCGGCCAGCCCTGTCCGTCCTTTGTGCCAGCATCAAATGCTGCTTCGGCAATCCTGTTCAACAGCCTCCCTTCAAACGTCATTTATCGGTACGCCGAAGCACACGACTTGCATCCATATCATTTACACTAACGCAGCTCAAATCTAGTATTCTTGCGGCATCTGATCCCGCAACTTTTGCTTCCCTGACACTCCTGAACCGTGCCTGGCGTAAAGAGTCGAGCATTGGTGCTCTCTATGGTTTACAGCTACTTAGGCTGCCTCCTCTGCGTGCTACCAGTGGACCCCAATTTGCGCCCATAGGCCCCTTGGCCAACCTCAAAAGAGTTCTTGCCAGAGAATCAAGAATCCGTCTATGGCCAGCATGTCAGCCGCATGTGCACTATCCTCAGGTCGACTTTTCACTGGCTGGAGACCAAGACATCTCATTTGCATACTCGTCTGCTCAGAGCTGCAATACAGTACTTGTCTCTGGGTCTGATCAGGCATACGTTTTAGATATCTCTTCACCCGTTCCAAACCTATGCCACCGGCTGTCCTGTGATGGCGTCTCCAAAATTGTAGCCCTCTCCAGAGATGCTCGCTCAATTGCCATGGTCACATCAGAGGCAACTCTCAGGCTTGACCGCTTGCACGAGGATGGTGTCCACACCATGCTCACCACTAGACTAGGCAGAATGCCCATTGCCGTTGCCGTTGCATCCAACTCTACCACTGTGGCTCTTGCGTACCGCTCACAAGTCGAGATTCTTGCGTTTCAAGGCCCCACCCGTACCAAGAAGATCCTCGAGTGTCCTAATGCCGACCATCTTGACTTCTCGGAAGATGGTCTGACTCTGCTCGCCACTACTACGACTGGGACCTTTTCTATGACTGCGCGTGTCGCGCCTGTCGTCGACTTTTCAGGGCAGTGGCAATCTCTGGAAGCTACTTGGAGCTCAGACAATATCCTGAAGAGTAAATTCCAGAATTGCACTCATGCCATACTGCTGCCACAAGAAGACGCAGATGGTGGCAAGCTGGTCTTCGGCCTCCATCGCGCAGCAGCCTCCTTTGCAACCTTCGACTTCTCCCAACTTGAGAGCCAGCTCTGCTCTGCTTTATCAAATGCTGGAAATTTGCAGTGGTCCATGCCTACGGTCTCATCTTCAGGTACCGAGATTGCAGTTATGTCTGACACTCAAAAAGTGTCAGTATTCAAGCAAAAGGAGCCTTCACCCTCTCCCAAGATAGATGATCCTCGAGAGTCGACCTTTTGGAACCAGACCATCTACTCTGAATGTCTCAACTTTGAGCTCCAAGAACCTTGCCAAGCACTCCGTTGGGTCCAATTGCACAACAAAGAAGCTCTGGCAGGTTTTCACTCTCGTGACACCATCGCGAGTAGTTTTATGGCAGTGATCGACTTTGCCCTTGTCGTTTCGAGCAGAGAGCCAGTTGATCCAGCTGCTGCTGTAGAACCTTCACTTACCCCAGAAGCGGTCCTTGAGGAGGTTGCAGATGTAATTCAGGATATTTCCACTGGCATGAAACTGGCTCTTGAGTCTGAGCCTGACCCAGAGCCAGATGACGAGAGTAACAAGCCCCCGGCAATCGTTCGGCCCTTGGATGCAAAAGCCCATCCAGCGCCACCTCCAGAAGAAGCACAGGCGCCCCCTTACGAAGAGAAATTAGTACATCCCCTGCTTCGAGACACCTATGACCATTCTTCCTTTGAGTACCCAACCAATACAGCATCGCCTGTCCGCGACTCCTTTCATCAGCGGCATTCTCTGATCATATCCGATGCGCAGCCGATGCGTGAAAAATCCACAAGAAACACGCAGCAGGATCGGACGTCTTCTACGGCCTCCCAGGCACCAAACGCCAAGAGGACTCGCTTTCAGATGAGCATGGAATCACGAAGACGCTCAATGCCTGCTGCAATTGGTACGACTTCTGTTCCTGAAAGAAATCTGCACATCGTGCCACCCGTTTCACCACTTGCGCCACTGGCTGCTATGCGTCGCGCCTGCATTCCAGTTGACACTGGAGAGCAAGTCGAAAATCCATTTCATCTCCATGATGCACCTTCGGCAGAGCAACAGGCTTCTTTGCAACGCCGTCATATTTCGTATCCAGGTGGCCCTGATATGCAGTGGCCTCTAAGAATAGGACCACCTAGGGCGGCTCGAGGTGCCATCCAACGCTCTTTTACCGATGGGGATTTTGACAGTGCTCGACGCCAAAGCCTTCTTTCTTACCACAGCAGTATGCTGCCGGCTTTTGATCACCAACTGGAAATGCCCAGCGCTATGCACTCACGCTATTCTGTAGCTCAGAGCGACGCTCTATACTCCTCAGATCCCATCGCAGAGGTGGAAGAGACCATGGATGCCCAACATGACCGTGACGCGCATAAGGCTCAGCAGAGGCAGAATCACAAGGGCAGAGAAGCTTCTGCTCGCTTCTCTGTCCCTTCATTCCATCATACACCAACCAACGGAAGCCATTTTGTACGCCGAAGCGCGTCCTGGTATGGCGTGGTCACATCCATCCTGCCCTTCCCAAAGAATGGACACGAGAACGATATCTCCGCGCCTAACTATTCCGAATCGAGCCAATTGGACCAGCAGACAACTCTTGCTCCGTCTTCGAACGAACGCAATAACAACAGGATGAACGTCATCAAGGCTGCACGTTTGCGTCTCAAGCGTCTAAGCTTTAGCAGTGCACAAGATAGGTATAATTGACCCGGCTAGCCTCTATGCAAGATTTTCTCAAGGCAAACTCTCATAGTCTTTTTCGCCACTATGGATGCCTGATGACAGAACAGCCAGCCATCTCTAAGCTTCGACATGTCCATCTATTGTGCAGTCTATACCGCTTCAAGATCAGTCAAACCAAACAAGAGCACCTTACTCTTCTTTGACAGCCTCACGTGCCCCATCCATGTCGATGCCGCGCCATTTGTGTGTGCCTGGAATTCGACCTGCCGCAAACCACCAGCCTGTTGATCCCAAAAGCACCGCACCAAATATGACTACAGCATAGTTCATATTACCACCGCTGACGGGATACGAAGGCGGCCAGGGCAGCCAAAACATGACGTATACTGTATACAGCCATGCAAAGGTATTGACAGCTGCACCCAACTTCTGTGAGCCGATGCGCCATTCGCCCATCTGCAGGGGCTGTTGCTCATTCGCCTCCTTGCTCGCCAGTGACCATCCATAAGGCTCTGGCTCTGGTTCTGCTGGTCTGCTAGCTGGGTGACCAGATGCCGGCATACGCCACAAGCGCCACCTTGCGTGCAGCATGCACGAAATGGCAACCAGGTAACTGGTGTACAGCGCAAAGCTGGCCAAGCTGGTGAGCGCCTGGAAGGCTATCGTTGAGGGTATATTGATAACGCCCAGCAGCATGACGCAGAAGAGCGTCAGAAGAATGGCGTTGACCGGAACACGCTGGCTGGGTGAGACGCGTGCAAACACAGCCGGCAGCGCGCCGTCGCGGGCCCAGGCCCAAGTGAGGCGTGAGACGGATGCAATACAGGCCAGTGAAACGCTGAATGAGATGATGAGTAATCCGGAGCCCATGGCCGTTGCAGCCTTGGTCGACTGTGTCGCCTGACGGCACACTTCGAGAAAGGGTTGACCTGTTGGCGACTCGAGCGCTGCGGAAATGTCGCCTGCCGCATAGAGAATGACCAAACTGAAGGCAAACGCCAGGGCGCCATTGATGGCAATCGTCCAGAACATGACGCGCGGAATGGCAGTGCGGGCGCGGCGTACCTCCTCACTCAGGTGTACTGCCCCGTCAAAGCCTACAAAACCCCACGTTGGCATGAGTAAACCCAGATTCCAACTGACAAAGCTGTTACTCCAACCTGAAGTGGTACTCGAGTCAACCCTCTCAAACCAGACCCAGGAAGACGAATGACGGCGCGCAAGCGAGATGAGCACCACAGAGTAGGTGACAAAGAGGATGAGGTGCAGTATGCCACTCGTCAGCTCAATCCAGGGAATCACGACGAAGACGTAGACTATACACATAGTCAGCTAGCCGCTTTTTGTGAGAGAGAAAGAAAGAACCAGCTCACTGTTGATCAGGCCAAGCAGGACGGCTATTCCAATGATGAGCAGCGTCGTGTGGAAGCGATGCGGCACGTACTCGTCCGGGTAGTTGAGGATGATAATCGCCTGCAACATCGTGGCTGTCGTGTTCACGATGCCACCCAGCGTTGCGATCCATGCAAACCAGGTGATCCAGCCCTGAGTCCACGTCACAAAATTTTGAATCTTTGCTGGGGCCAGAAGATGTGTCCAGTGATACTGTGCTCCAGCAAGAGGGAGCATCGAGGCCATCTCAGCCAAAGACGCAGCCTGAGCGCAGGCGCCAGCAACGACAATTATGACACCCCATGCCAGGGTCTGGGGTCCGCCGTTCAGGAAGACAGCATACAAGTTCCTTTTGCTGCTGGTCAACTTTACTGGGCAGAACAGGAAATGCACGAAACTCACAGGCCCATACACTCCCAGCTCGACATGAAGGTCAGCGAGAGAAAGAAGATCTGGGCAAAGCCGAAGAGACGCTGCACTCGCGTAGTTTTTGGCGGCGACTCATTTCTGATGCCATAATCTGCCCTTGGTTCATTGAATGACACTTCGGCTTCGAAGACTTCGGATACGTGGGCGCTGCGAGTCTTTGAAAGGGCGTAGGCCTCCATGATTGAAAGAGTCTTGTCCAGCCTAATGCCAGCTTCGTCTTACAGTCTTGTCCTGTGAGACACGATATCTACCGGCGCGCTTTTGTATTCTCTCGTGTCAGCCTGCAGGCCTAGAACTGGACGCTAAGGACGTTTGCAAACTAAGAGAAGCGGCATGTCTGACTCGGCAGGGGATAGTATTGGACAAGGGCTGCTCAGCTCGCGCCACAGGCTAATCCACCGTGGCCTGGACGATGCGGGGTTTGTAGTGTATACAAACCACGTGATGCATTGGCTCTTCATGGCAGGCCTGCCTGGTAAGAGATGTTTGTTGAGAACAAATATCGGTCCTCCCTGTCGTTGCACGTTGGTGGCTGCCTTTCGGGCTGGGATCGGCATTGTTTGACGTTACCATGTCTGAAATGTCGACTTGCATCTCCCTACTCACAAAAACTTAATGTCATGCACGTCAATTATAATATCCAGAGCAAGCAAAGAAACAAACGACCTTTGGCCGGTGCCAAATTTTGCTTCCATTCTGGCCGTTTCAAACACTCACCTGGACCAAACTTCACGCCCCTTGATGATCCTGTCAGATACTGCAATGTATAGCAGCCTATACGCAATCCCTTAAGGAGGTCCATTGTTGAAATTAAACTGAACAGAATCAGGTCTTTATTTAAAGAAAAACAAAAACCTCGCCCCAAGATTAAGCTCGTTAATGGCCTTGTACCTTAGTACCATGCACAACATGTGACAGCCTGCACTCTGGATGACCAATGGGAAAGTGGAGCCGGCAACAATATCATGAAAGAGCCTTGTTCAAGAGAGCTGCATGACAGGGTTCTTCAAAATGCCTCATTCTTTTCCAGCTCGGTTGCCAGACAGGCTAAGCTCACCCTGACTCCAGCAAACCAGGCCCGGCTGGCTTCTCTAGTGACAACGTGGAACTGAAGGGAAGAAGCGTATTCTCAAGGTGCCAAAGTATTTGCACGATATATTTACATATGTCTTGAACCTGGCATTGACCTTTGGAGAGCTTCCTAAGGCGCGACAATTTTAAATTCCCTAACAGCAGCTCTTACCGGAGCCCCAAAACCCTTTCGCAATCACTTCGGACAGAGTCTGCCAGGCTTCATCCCCGTGAAGCTCCTTTGAGATTGTGGGTCAAAGCAAACCCTGGATGTCCTACCTTGACTGGCTCCTTGCTCTGTGCTCGGTGACACAAGCTGTCTTCTTTGTGCCCCGATGAGAAGCGCTTGAGTTTCATGTCATAGAGCTTTCAATGGTGACTGGTCTGAGTGTTGTTTGCTCAAAGAACTTTAATACTTGAGGGGACCTCTTGCGTTTGAACTGGAGTCCAACTCTTGCTGTTGCCTCCAAACGCTCTAGTCACGCCATTTTTATGGAATTCCTGTACCATGCGTCGACATGACCATGTTATTCCATGTGCAACTGCGTTTACAGCTTGTGCGCGACTTCAGCGAGAAGTCCATTTTCGTGCTGCATGGCATGCGATACACGCGCCTGCCAAATTTCGCGTCGCAGCGAGAGAGAGGCATGCCCTCAGGCTTTTTCCATCATTTTCCCACTTCCATTACACCTACAGGGCTCTCGTGCAGTCGCCCTCTGCATATCAAGAGCATGACAGCATAGCTGTTCTAATGCATGCACGTGTATGGAGGAAGAAGCCGCACTCTTATGGAGAATGCTTTGTTGCCCATCTGGCCTGCAGTCTCTGCCTCTGTGACTCTCTCATCTTCCAAGAAGACTCTCGAACAAAAAGCATCAAGTTTGACCTCTAATCATCTTCATCCTATCATTTGTGCACAGTCTTTTGGCACAATGAACGCCACAGATACGACGCCACAGCTCTCCCCACCATATGTCTCCATTGGCAGAGATGATGCACGCGCTACGACAATTGTCACGACGCTGATCCTCTTTTGGATCGCAACCCTCTTCTTCCTCCTACAGCTAGCCTTGACGCTACGCAAACACTTCTTTGTCAAGACTTGGCCTGTCCAGGCTGCACTGGCTTGCGCATGGGTGAGTAATGGTGTGATATCTCCAGCCTAACGCTCCTGACGTTTTCACAAGGCATTTGCAACCATTCAAGCAGCATGTCTATTGATCGCCGGACAATTAAAGCCTGTCGATGCTTCATCAGCGGCACAAAGGCGGGTATGTTTCCCTATCTGCCGGATCTGATTTCCATCAGACTGATCAGACCACTGCAAGCTTCTCATTGCCTGTGACTTTGTATCTATTTGGTCTATCGCCGCTTCCAAAATCGCCAGCATTGTTTCTGTCATGATTCTCATGTTTCCCCGTGGCAGAGATCTTACTTTGGCCTGGATCTGTATAGGTTCTTGTGCCGTCTACCTCATCATTGCTCTTATAGCAGCTTCTGTCAATGCAGCACATTGTAGTGAAAGTTGCAAATCTGAGGTACCATGATTATCTTATTGTTAATCATTCATGCTAAAGCAATGTTCAGACCAGCCTCCGCGTTTCGGCTGCTACCATCAACATCATTTCCGACCTACTCATCGTTGCTCTGCCGATTCCAGTAGTGTGCAAAGTTAACTTTCCCGACGCCATTAGAACAAAGAGTCGTGTTGCCGTCATCTCAAGCTACATGACGCGATTGGTCGTTATTGCACTTCTCTGTGGCTATATTGCATCCACTCTGCAATCGACCGGAGCCAACAATCGTTCGTCATTGTGGAATCAAGGAGTGGTTTTTGCAGCGCTGACGACAGCCTGCATCCCGACGAGCATGCCTTTTATCAAGCTGGCAAGAAGCGGGGCTATGGGTGCAAGGATGCACAGCACTCGGCTGGAGAGCGTTGTTGCTGTCCCCATTTCAAAAGATTCAGCCGCTTCTAACAGTTCTGGCGGCATGTTCACACGGAAGATCCGCAACATGAAGGTCGCAGAGGGCACCCGCTCAATTTGCCGAAGCGAAACCGCGCTTTCTCCAGACTGTGATCGCAGAATGACTGGACTGTCACAAGATGGTATACACGTAGTGCAGGAGCTGACCATTGAGCCTGAGAGCGCGAGGCCGATTGAGCAAAGGATTGAAAAGGAGCCACAGGTCGAGCGTCGAGCCCGCCTTAGCCCCTTTCCACGAATTTGACACTGGCCTTGTTGTTGGTAATCTGTGAGAAGATTTTGACAGTTCACACACTTTAATGGGCAGTCGAAAGGTTAGCCGCCAGCAGAGTATCTGGATAATGGTGCTATCCTTTCAAGAATATTTCCAAGTGTTTTGGTTGAAATGTAGCAAAGGATGTTCTAAATGACTCGCAAGTGGCTTGGGGCTCGCCTTTTGATTATTTCCCTTAGCATGTAACGTCAAAACAGGTACTACTTGTATGATTCAGGTCCGGAATACACGATGCAAGGGGATTTTAGTGACTGTGGCACTGACACAGACTTCGAATTACTTAGCAAAGGGTGTTACAAAATTTGTTCTATGATGCTATGCCTTTCCTCAGGTTGCCAGTAGGCGCTCAAGCTATAAACCCTTTGTCAGCGGCCAAATGCAAAGGAGTCGTAACACCAGGTGCAAGTCTACAAAGGCTATTCCGCTCAAAGCTTGATAGTTAATTTCATTTTCCAGTCTAGCTCGGAACGGGTTCGATCTGGGGCTTGTGATCCTTTACAAGGCAGCCTCCAAATCTGGCTGCTGCGCCGCAATAGGCGCCAGCCATTACATAAACAACACACCCTGATCGCTACTACTTGAATCGAAATCAGACCCAGTCTTCGAAGAGACGACAGTGCGCAAAATTAGCAATATCTGAAATTCATTTGCAAATACAAAAAGCACTCTTGAATAGTCTAGCATCATGCAAGGCGACAATCAGAACAGCTACACAATTTCCGTGCTTCTGTGTGGCCGAAATCTTCTGGAGAACCAAGAGGATAATCTGCCTTGCCATGTCGGCGTCGCTATCCACGAGAATATCGCTGAGCCAAAGACTTGCAGGCTGCATCACGCCAGGTGTCCGGACCAGGTGCGCTTCATCTACGAGCATCGACCCAAGCAACCTTACTGCACAGATCCCGTACTTCGAGGGAGATGCGAACTACGCAGCAATTTGAGCAGAGACGATGCTGATTATGCGAATGAGCTACTCGCTCGCTATGGAGCCGAGCAGTGCCATCTGCCATTCTTCGATCAAGGCAACTGTCAGAATTGGATGGCTGGCGCAATCTGCATGCTTGAAAAAGAGGGGTTTGCCCAACTTCAAGATGGCAAGTACTGGACAGAGATGATTGGGCAAGGAAGAGAGTCAATGGAGGAAGGCTGGAAGGCACGTGGTCGGTGCTGGGTTGACAACCCGAAAAGCATGGAGTCTGCACCGCAGAATGTTGATGCCAGGTGGCGTGACAAGGAAGAACGAGTAGTTGGCAAGCTTGAAGAGAACAAGACTCTCAATTCAAGGGCTGAGGCCTTGCAGACATTTCTTCAAAGGCGAACTGGAGCGAACGCCCAGACTTGGATATAGGAGCTGAAGATGTGATTGACCACTCAGTCCAGACTATATTTCCCCTCGAGTCAATCCCGAGTTTTGAATTTCTTCATTTTGAAAACGTCTTCAAGGTTTCCGTGTGGACATGGGTTACTAAATCGGCACTCATTTCAGTTTGGCCTTGCGATTCTCGGAAGCATATTGAAGCACAAACTCCCGCCATCCAAGAAACCCCAGGGAAAGCTGAGCCTTAGTTTGCCATGTTGTTTTTTTACACTGTTGCCAAAACCAACATCAGTTCTGATACTAGTCTGTTATTCGTAATGAATCGATTCACGTCTTGAGACATCCAACATCCAGATGTGCAGCTGGGGCCAAGTAATGGACATCTTCAGGCTGGTCAAGATCCACTTTCCACAACTTCAAGGTCAAGTATGTACATGACACAGAACGGATAGTAAGATCAGCCGCAATAAGGCAACGGTCATTGAGGAATTACCTCACGAGATAAGCAGTTAACCAAAGGGAGAATTTGGGTTTATGCTGCCTCCAGGCGGCACGGACTTATCGGTAGAATAAATTAGAAATCCGAACGACTCACATCAGGGGGCCTGAAAGCGAACCGCTGATTTGTACCGCGGCACAGCTGCTGTAGTGATTGCTCTATTCCTTAATGAGGGTTTTCTGCAGAAAAGCTAATCGAACGGTTTCCACATATCACGTCGCATCACTAATGACAGCTCTTCCCATTTAGTAGAGCCTAGCCTAAGAGAATCGCCAGGTGGGACGCACCATACTACTCAAGAGGTCCCCTTGAGCCATATACCTCAAACGTTTCAAGATCGATGATTCATTTACTTCACGCTCAACACTAAGCATGACGGAGATAGGCTGTCCTATATCCCTCGGTACTGTTGCCACAGTGAGCAGCATAAAAGTCGACACCTTATTTGAAGGCTGCTGCCCTGTCATGGATCCAATGAGACTTACTCCTCATACAATATATACGACTCACTTGTCTGAAAATCATCATGACCAAAACTGCTTTCGTAACTGGTGCTACGGGCCACGTTGGTTCCGCCGTTGTCGAACAGGCCATTGCTCAGGGCTATAATATTCGTGCACTTTCACGCTCTGACAAAGGCGATGCAAAGCTCAAGGCTCTGGGCGCAACGCCTGTCCGCGGAGATCTGCAAACTCTGGACACACTCAGCAAGGAGGCCTCTCAGGCTGATGTTGTCTTTCATCTGGCAGACTCGTTTCTCGACTTTACCAACCCTAAAGGATATGACGAGGTCATCAAGATTGATGGCGCCGCCGTCGACGCCTTTTCCAGCGCTCTCAGCGGTACAAACAAGCCTCTGATCGTTACTTCTGGCACCCTTGTCATCAAACCAGACCCTCATAGCAGGGAAACCAACGAGAATAGCCCCCTGGACCCTGCGCCATTTGTCAAGCGATACAAATCCGAGCAATACGCTCTTTCTAAGGTGACCCAGGGCGTTCATGTTGTTGTCATGCGTTTGGCTCCATACGTTTATGGGCGCGGCGCCAGTGGCATCTTCATGATGCTGGATTCAGCCGCAAAGGCCAAAGAAGCAGTCTACATTGACGACGGTCATTGGTACAGCTCCACCGTCCACGTCGAGGATGCGGCTTCTATGTACCTGTTAGCCGCTGAGAAGGCCGCTGCCGGCTCCATCTACAACGTCACAAGCGCCACTGACTTGCAGGCCAAGAGCTTAGCTGAAGCGCTTGGTGCAGTTCTGGGAGTGCCAGTTGTTTCTCTGACCCAAGAGGGTGCTGAGGCCAAGATGGGTCCTTTGATGCCAAAATTCCTGACGGCGGAATGCCGTGCGAGCAGCGAAAAGGCCAAGCGTGAACTCGGGTGGGTTCCTTCAGGTCCTAGTTTATTGGAGGAGCTTCAAACTGGCTCTTATGTGCCAGTGGCCAGGCAGCTGATGAGTGGGGCTTGAGGGTGTTTTGTATTATAGATATACTGTTATTCCATAGAGATACCTTCAACTGTATAACTACATTGCGCAAGCTGTTTGACTTGTATAAGATCAAGTATCAGCCATTTGACAGACTTTTGTCGATCTAGCGTGCTGTGTACTTATAAAAGATGAGGAGAAGAGGTTGTCAAGCTTGATGGTGAATTTGATCAAATGACAGACTATGCACTCAGTATCTTCAATCCTGAGCAAGGTGTTCACTAGTAAGAGATGACCAGGTTCTGATTGCTCATATCCCACGGTACAAAACGACCCTTTAACCTCAGCAATTATGCCCGTTGCACCCACTGCCATCCTTGCCTCCTATCCCGCCCCCACCGCCGTCGGCTCCACCGGTACACTGGCCACAATTGTCGCCTGGGGTGCCGACGCAGTACTGGCCGCATGTGCATCCGTGCTCGCCACTACCGGAGTTGCAGCAGCACATGGATTGGCGAGAGAAGATCAACGTGCCTATCAATATGAGGCTGAGTTAGCTTCACGGTGCTTGGATGAGAGTCTCCTGCTCGTGTGTCCCATCTTACCTTCGAGTTCTAGAGAAGGTATGGCGGCCACGAACGTGGCTAAGCCAAAGACAAGAGCGACAGCAGTAAGCCGGACCATGTTAAGAAATCTGAGGGAAATTTCAAGAGCTTTGCTTCAAGGTCATCTATTATTAATGGCCAGATACTATGCAAGCCTCTCCCAAAAAAAAAAAAAAAGGAAGCATGCGGAGCGATCTTCATATAGGAGCCCAGTATCAACCAAACTCAAGGTCATGACGCTAAGTGGCTACATCTGGCTTTTTAACAGTTCACGCCACTGCAGCCGCTTTTATCATGGCCTCCAATATCTCCTCCGTCGCGTGATTCGCCGCCTCCAGTGCATAGATAACACTGGTTGGGGTCACCAACTCCTGGGCATATTGCAGCGCATCGACAGCCATTGGCATCTCCACCATTGCCTTGGCAGCAGCATGTGCTCTGGCGGGAGAACATCAATGTTCCTGACAGCCATGTACAAGTCAGCGGCATAACTTCACGGGCACCAGACTGCAAACCCGAAGAACGTGGGACCCAACATGGAAGGTTGCCCAGTGTTGGAGCTAACTTACCTCTAAGTTCCAACGGAGGTGTAGCCGCTACAGCCGTGACCAGGCTAAAGAAGGCGGCGACAAGATCGAATCTAACCATCGTAGGAAAAGTTTTCAGCCGTTTACAGAAGCTCTAGTTTAGCGACGTCTTTCGTTGACCGGTAGATTCTTTGTAAAACCAAGGACAAAATACTATCCAAACGCAGTCTTTATATGGCGCTCTTTCACTCTCTGCCCAGGCCGAGGCCAGACCAACAGCTGTTCTTTGCTGTCTGGGCGCATGTCATGGTGGTGCTCAAGCTGGCGTTCAGGTCCGTTTTTATTCAAGGTGCTGAAGCAATTCGCTTGTGGCGTTCCCGTGGCGTATCTGCATCGCCTTTGCAAGCCACCGGAGGCAGCACGGAGGCGGGGTTTGTATCTTTTTGAGGGAAAGGCGATCAGAGGAGATGATGAATCATCAATACAGCGACTGTCTTTTGAGAGTAGTCTTAATGCTATCTTTCAGGTTGCTCTCCTGTTCGCTTGCGCTCGTAATGCATATTTTAGAGTTCACGATAGTCAGGTCATACATGGCGCTGCCTTGAGATTCGAGGGTTTGTATACGTGAGAGGTTCCAACATTTTAAACTCTGAGGAAGGCTCGGAGAGCAATGCGCGCTGTGGCTGCGATAGAAGCCATCGTGCAAGCTGGTGCATGTATATTTCGGATTCTCTCAGGCATGATACTCGATAAGGGATAAGCTCGCTGCAAGTTGTATGGTATCGTCGTACTCTAGGAGCGCCTCAAAAGCCCCTTTTGAGAAGCTTATCGAGCAAAACTTTCCCGCTTCAATCAGCCCTGGCAATCCCCACCGATGGTCTTCGGAGGGATGTTCGGTGTAGCGCTGCTTTATCTAATTTTAGCAATGTCTTCGGCTTTATCATGTCCAGAATGGCTTTTCGAGAGGACATCACCTGTCTTGTGGGGAGTCTGATAAAGCCATTGCAGCCTCGAATGCAGCAAATCAGACGCATTGGATGCTTTTGAAATCGACGGTGTTTTATCAGTCATTTCATCTGACTTCCTCGTGGGTCAATTTCATATGTCTAGCGTCTTGTGTAGCTGGAAGGCTCATTCGGAGGAATCTCTCTGTACTATTGCACTCTGCGACGCCACTCTTTTCATCAGCCTTCTTGCAAATGTTAATTGAAAGCAGTACTCGTAACTTTGTCATCATAATTGAATATCAGACCGTCATTGTCACAGACATTCCGTGTCTCTTCATCGGTTGCAAGCTGACAGAAATAAGCGTCATCTCTCTCAAAAGTACTCCACAAGCCTTGCACCATCACCAGTCATCTTAAAAAATAACAAAACAGAGGCATCAGAGACAATTATCAAATATACTCTGCCAAAATTGGCTGTAGTCTACGCAGTTTTACCGTTCATCAGACTAACACTTACCCAGCAAATGAACGAGTACCCATTTCCTTGATAGAGAATTCGAAATCGATAGGTACCTAAAACAAGATAAGTCTTCCGTAGCTTTGAACGAAGTTGCTTCGAAAATACTGTAGGATGGTTTTGCAGAATGTAAGGTCCTTCCTGGCGTTGGAAAGAGGATTACCATTACCAGGTTCACTTCGTATCATTTTCGTGGGATTAAGTATGAGCCTGATCAGATCCAGAGGCTGCTTCCTTCACTACATCTATAGCTCTGAGACCAAGTGCGTTGCGGCCTCCCTCACAGATGGCCCATATGTTGTTATATGTCTAGGTTGAAATAGTAGACCAGTATCCTCAAATAGGATACTATACGCAGATGATAGATTTCAGTAAGCTTTAAAATTTACAGTTAACTTCTCTATTTTCGACCCAAGCTGAGATCACAAGCGTCAAGTAAAAATTTTGTCCCGGAAACAGTTGCTTCTGGATGATGGCGGGACAGGGGTTGACAACCAACTCTTATCCCCCAACATCTATACAAACCTCAAACATGGCGCAATGATTCCTACCAATTACACTCTAGCAACCATTCAACGGTCCCGAAAATGTCAAGTCAGATGCCTATGAACTTACTCATAGACTTTACTGAGGCTCTGCACGATAAATGACGCCGTGTCCAACGCTGTGTTCGGCGGCGTTGCAGCCTCGCCCACCTCAATTGTACACGTAAGCAATCAAATACGAGAATCAATTTTATTCTTTTAGACTCGCTAGGTACAAATCGATTCATCATAAGCTCCCGGGACGTAGGAACTCAAATTCATGCTCAGGGCGAGATGGAATCGCCTTCGCTTGTTACCACCTCACTATACCTAATTGGTATCTGCCATCTCTAATTGGCGGCCCTAATCGCGTCACCTTTGTACCTGCGCCTTACGCGAGGCGATGGCATTAAACACGAGCTGTTCCACATGTACAATGACCCTTGACCATACAATGACGGCCATAAAGGGTAGGCTGACGCTAGATTTGACAAAATTCAATGGTGTCCAAGTCTCGGCAGGAAGCCGCAGCAAGGGTGAGGCTGGCAAGTTGCCATAGCGCCAACAGATCCCCTGAGCTGGATCCGCCTCTTGTGTGAAGACGGCGACATGTCGGAGACCATTGAGTCTCCAAAGCTTCATGCAAATCACAAAACATATCGTGTCCGCCAGGTTCCGCTCCACTTGGATCGCCTGGAGCTTGTTAGGCTCCTCATCGAGCTTGATCCCAGACTAGGCCCCTCTGATGGGATCCGAGTCCTATCTCTGGCCCGCGACCTCAGGCCACGTGATTACATACAGACCTCCACCATCATGTTTGACACTACTCCTAGCTGCTTCCTTGTTGACCAAGAGGAGTGGAACTTCGGACACGTTGGCATGGCGCAGGATGTACTGATTGACGTCCATTTCCGAGGATTTACCGTGCTGAATGACGTGTCCCAACCCTCTTCTGCCATTGAGTAAGTCATTCTGACGATTTCTCTTGGCCTTTGATTGACTTGACCTCAGCTGTATTGCGATCTCAGGGCTAGGCAGCCATCCATTCGGCTCCTGGAGGAGCCATGACCCCCATTTCATGTGGCTTCGAGATCAGCTGAGCAAAGACATGCCCCAAATACGAGCAGTATTGTGGGGCTATGACACGCAGATCCTCCGCAGCCAAAGTTGCCAGACTATCGAAGATCTGGCGATGCAACTTATCGATATGCTTGGAAGCGCTACAGGAAAAGCGCAGGCGTCTACTGCTCCCATCTTGTTCCTTGCACACAGTCTTGGTGGCATCATTTTGAAGCAGGCTTTGGTATATTTGGCAACCGGGAATGAGACGTATCAAAAAATTCTGTCAAAAACTCGCGGTGTCTTCAACTTTGGTGTTCCTGCTCAAGGGATGAGCATATCCTCCCTTCAAACAATGGTTCAAGGGCAGCCCAACGGCGATTTGATCAACCATCTAGAGGAGAGATCAAAATATCTCGTCAGGTTAGAACAGCAGTACCACGACATTGCATCATTAAGAGATATCCCTATTAAATCGGCGTATGAGACGAAGCTATCTGATACCGTAGTCGTAAGTTGCAGCTTCCCAATCATCTCAAATAAAGATATCTTTACTGACATATGAAATTTAGGAGACCAGTGCCGGAGTATGGGAGCGCAAAGGTCCTCTTGAAATTCTTGTAAAGCAAGCCTCGGCAGTGCCGCCCGGCTCTGACCGCACGGATGTCATCCCAATCAATGAAAATCACTCCAGGCTCGTCAAGTTCTCCGAAGGCGATGATAAGTGTCATCTCATCACCACCCACCTTGAAGCTCTTGCCTCCAAGGCGCAGGCAAATCAACACCCTCAGCATGGAACTGTCCAGGACTCAAAAGACACGCAGTTCGGTGCAGCTACGCAAACAAGTCATTTGCAACAACTGATACGGCAGTATTGCGCCCAGCTTAGTCTTGGGCTTGAATCCCACGTCGACGAGGAAAATATTCTGGAAAGAGTCCGAGCCACCATAGATCTTCAATTTGTCGATCAAGGCGTGTATATGCCCTTAACTCGCGCCACCAAGGCGGATCGGTCCACGTTCGAGTGGCTTTTTCACAAGACTGATCTACGTTTCAATTACTGGCTGGAGCACTGCCATGGACTATACTGGATCCAGGGGAAGCCCGGATCAGGGAAGTCAACTCTGATACAATTCATCCTAGCACATTTCAACTTACGAAAGATTCTGTCTGTGCAAGGCGAAGAGTTGAGGATATGTGTCAGCTTCTTCTTCAATGAGAGGGGAGACCATGCCCACCAGTCACTGGAAGGCCTTCTACTTTTCGTCATTGGCAGACTGGTCAAAAGCGGAGATTGTTTCCGAGAACCTTTGGAGAGGACTTTTCTCGAGATGGCTCTTTCCCAAACACCCTTTGCTTCGGTTCCAGCGTGGAATTTAGCCTGGCTGCAAAAGCTTTTCAATCGTCTTTTGGAGCAAAACGAAAGGCCAGTGCGAATCTATCTGTTCCTTGATGCTCTGGACGAATGCAACGAAGACAAAGAAGGCATCACCAAATTTCTGAACGATGCCGTTGCAGTTGCCAGTCAATCTCCGCGCACTAAGCTCGGAATATGTTTCTCCAGCCGGCCATGGCCCCTCTTCGAGAGCAAGTTTGCGCACTGCCCAGGCTTTCATATTCATAATCACACACTTCAAGATATCCGACACTTTACGCAAGTGAGACTCCAGGACCTGGGTCAATTGCTGCAGTCAACTGAAGTTTCAGGTGACCGAGATCAGCCTCTTAGCGATATTGTTACTCACATCTCTACCAAAGCCTCGGGTGTGTTTCTTTGGGTAGCAATGGTAGTCAAGGAGCTTGGAGACGCCACCATGGACGGCGTTACCGAGACGAGAGTACTTGAAATTCTCGACGACATCCCCAGGGAGCTTGAAAATTTGTACGACTTGGCTCTAGGCCGTGTGAACTCGAGTTACCGCTTGGAGAGCTACATCATGCTGGAAGTCATGCTTCGAGCAAATGGCGACGCTTCCCTTGATGACTTTATTTGTACAGTGGACAGTGCCATGTGTGAAACTGCTGAAGAATGCATAGACTGCTTCGTCAGGACAGAAAAGATAATGGCATCTGCAGAGGGTATCAACAATCAGATACGCCGCATCAAAACCCGCTGTGGAGGATTGATAGAGTTGAAGGGAGAACGACGTGTACAGTTCATGCACCAGACCGTCAAGGACTATCTGCAGAAACCAGGTCTACTACAGCAGAGGCTCGGGCGCCATTCTCGCCTGTACGGTCAGAACGGCTACTCTTTCTGGGCCAAGTTTGAGCTCGTGGCGATCCATCAACGGTATGAGAGAAATGCTTGGTTAAAATTTGAGCCTAATGCTCAAGTATGGTCGACCCTGCAAATGGCTGAAAGCACCTGTCGACTTAGTCAAGCCAAATTCTTGAGCAGCATTTTCAAAGAGGACGTCCTTAAATCCGTATACTTTGATAAGATATTCCCAACTAATTGTTGTTGGATATCCTTTGCTTGGAGGGCACGGCTTCGATTATCCATGTTCGACATTGCACATGAGGAATTGAAATCTGGTTCGTGGCCGAAAAAAGGTCGTCTGCATTTAATAAGGGAAACCGTTGAATTTGCGGGCAGGATGCGTCAGACCATCTTTCCCGAGAAGTTGCAGAAGTCGTCAGGCCTTTTGGAAGAACTTGCAAAAGAACTTCTTGCAAACGGTGCAGACCCCAGCGCCCCTGGGCCGGACGATCTGACTCCTCTCGATGGTATAATAAAAGCTGCTCAGGACTCGTCCAGTACGATACGCAACTGGCAGATGGAGGATATCTTCAGCACCATCAAACTGGTATTCTCACGCGGTGGTATCATCACGACAGCTTGCGAGCATGAGAGGCAACAGCTTAGGCTTAGGGCGCAAGCACTCGGTCTTGCAAGCCAAGATTGGATGCATACTGAGTTGCCTGCCCCAGAGAAAATCCACCGCCCAGTGAAGAAACCATCTTCTACCTACCTTTCTATAAGGCGTCTGACGATCAAGTACTTTCACCGGAAATGATGCTTCGTTAACGGCGTGGAGACTTGCAAGATCTTGGGATACTTGCTCACGACAGAGACGACACGATTTAAAGCATGCCTCATTCTTGTAATATTCGCACCCTTTGATATTCCAGCGACATGTTGCAGAGAAGAATGGACTAGGTCCATGACTTACATACGCTCCCCTTTCGAATTCTCCTTGCTCCTTTAAGTGTATCATGTCAGAGCGGGAGTTTCATGTATAGCCTTGAAATACGACCAGAAAAAGGTTTGGTTTTTCAATGAATGGAAGAATGAGGCTGGAGTTGAGCAGTAACATTATACAGATATACTCAATTGTAAATAATTGGGACTGAAAAAGATGGCAATCAAAGAGATCCAGTCAATCAACAATTTGAGGAAGTTCTTGAAGTTTACCTGGGCCTTGGGAACACCCCAGGACGATCTCCACGCAACAGGAGGCTACCCCTAACAACCACCTTTGCTCTTACGCCTTTCACATGCACAAAACTTCCCTCTTTCTGCAATCTTCAGATTTTTGACTTGTTCAATGTAGCATTCTGTCTAAGGGGATGACGGATTTCGACGCTGAACAAGCGTAGGTTTAAGGACGGGCTCTTGCTGTGACCCCACCTCTTTCCCCCCATCCAAAAGATCGTCATTGAGCCAGAATGACGCCTTCCAGTCCGGGCCAGATCGGCTATGTCCGTTAAATGACTCAATAGCGAACTATTTTCTGAGGATCTGCATGAAAATGCTTATAAATTTGCAGGTATACATCAGGGAAGGTTGTATGAGGAATCTCTTTTCCCTCCACTCGTAAGCAAGGATATAACGACAGAATGAAGGGCTTTGAGAACCTGAAGGTCACCACAGTCCCCACCACGGGCGGCTCGACGCTGCACTGCCATCACAGCGATCCTGCTAGCCACAGTAGCCGACCAGTCCTGATCCTGGTCCATGGCTGGCCACAGTCAAAGTTCATTTTCAGGCACGTGCTGCCGAAACTGACTGAGAGCTATCGAGTCCTGGTGCCAGACTTGCCAGGTTATGGCGAATCGACGCCGGCCAAGCGCAACGACAAGCACAGCGTTGGAGTTGCCATCCTTGAGGCTACCAAGGCCATCTTTGGGAAGACGTCAATAGCATTTGTATGCCACGACCGTGGAGCGCGTGTCGCTCAGAGATTGGCGTCACACTGGCCCGAAGTGTCTGAACAGTTTCCCGAGTTTGAGCTGAAAGGAGCCTGCCTGTTGGATATCGTGCCCATCAAGGACCAGTGGGCAGCCTTTGCGAACCCTCGAGTGGCGGCCAGCTACTTCCACTGGGCGTTTCTCGCATGGCCTAGTATCAGCACCCCCATGATCAAGGCTTACGGCGGAGGTCGCTGGGCCAAGGACATTATCGCAAAGACTCGAGGCACCAACGAGGCTGGCAGAGCCTTGCTGGCCTCAGACGGTGCCATTGAGCACTATGCCGCCTATTTCGACCGCGATTCCAATACCGAGGCAGCCGCTGCAGACTATCTGGCCGGCGGCACCGAGGACTGGGATGAGCAGGTCAAGGACATGGAAAGCGGTGACCAGAGTCGACTGATAGCAGTGCCAACACTTATAGTCTATGCGGCGCGCAACCTGGGGCCTGGGTTTCCAGACATGGAGTCGACCTGGCGGCCCTGGCTTCGTGAAGGTACTGCACTTGAATGCGTGGGCATTGGCGATGGCATTGGCCACTACATCCCTGAGGAGGCACCAGATACCCTGCTAAAGGCAGTGCTGCCATGGCTTCAGAGACTCTGATTGAAGTTGCCATTTTAAAATTGCAATGTGATGAGGCATGAAGATCACTTGCCACGCGAACCAATCACCTTAAATGGAGAAAGGAGAGTAAGAAGAGTAAGAAATTGATGTTGTATTGTATCTAGACCTGTGAAATGCTACCATGTAAATGCATACAGAAAAAGAAAATTTGGTTTGTCCCAAACTGTGTTACAACCCTGGGTTGTTTATGCCACTGCCATGCCTTCGCCTTGCATCTATTGCCCTCCACCTTCTCCGACCGAAAGAACGCCAATGAACAGATCAGGGGTTTATCCCTGGTAGGTTGGGCCAGCTGGGTCGGGGCTGTCGCAGGTGCCCTCAGTCACGGGCGATGAGGAGCTCATGTCGCTGCCGTACTCAACATCTGGACCAGGGTTGGGGTACACGGGGTTCTCGCCCTCAACCGTTGTGCAGTCGTTGACCGTCGGCACGTTGGCCTTCCAGATGTATGGCAGGTCGCTGAACTGCGTTGCGCCCGACTGGCGCTTGGCCCGCGACCGGCGCTCCGCAGAGCTGGTCGACGCCGCGGCGGCCGAGGCGGGCACGTCGGACTGGATCTCAACCTGGGCGCAGTTCATGTAGAACTCGCGGTTGCCAGTGTGGTTCTGCCAGTCCCAAGCCAGCAGGGCGGTGCCGTTGGGGGCGAAGCTGGGGATGGTGAACTGGTAGTCGGAAGTCAAGGGGCAGCCGCCGATGATGGACTTGATGACGCGGAACGTCTTGCCATTGTCGTAGGACAGCGAGATCTGGCATGAGCCGCCCTCATGGGTGGCAGAGCCGGACAGGCTGAGCGTGTTGGTGGAGCCGGCGGCGTAGCTGCCGGTGGTGTGCTTGGTGGCATCGTTCTGGTAGCCCTTGCAGGGGAAGTTGGAGCCGTCCTGGGCCAGGGGCGAGGTCATGGAGTAGTCTTTGTCAGCCTCCTGCTGGGCAGGGTCGAACTTGGAGCGGATGGCATAGGGCTGGATCATCTCCATGTGGGCCGAAGCCAGGGAGGCGCCCAGGGCAATTGCTGCAATGGAGTACTTCATTTTGCGGTTGTTTGTTTTCTGTTTAAGTCTTGGTAGAGAGTGAATGTTCTTCAAAGGATTGTTGGGTGTGCTGGAAAATGAAATCAGAACAGGGGCAGGTCCAGAATCTCTTATATATCATGATTGCAAGTGCTCCTCATCACCATCACAGTCAGCCAATACCAATACAATGCAACCTAAGGAAACAATAAACCGCTGTGACATGTAACGGTGCTTATTGCCTTTGCGGTAGCAATGTCGGTGTCCAGCGCTCAAGGAAGACCGTTTCAAGTGCCTGGCAGATCATGGCAGCGGACAGCTATCGTCACAGGGGCCACGGGCTTTGCTAATGTCTTGGGTTACGTCTGGTAAAGAACGAAGCACGATCCAAACTTTGGCGCGTATTCATTGGACTGCGCTTAACGCTTCTGCTTTGTCCAATTTGGATACGCAGGGCAACGTCCACGAAGGTAGGGTGTGCATGTTGCATTGCCAGGACATCCAAGAGGCGACGATACGCGGTCCAACACGCGTGCAAGGGTTCAGAAGGGTCAGATACTACCGTAGCCTTCCCGAAGAGATTAAGGGATAAGAGATGAGTAGCGCGAGAGCTAAGACCAAAGGTACGATAGGGGCGGTTATGCAGTTGCATGAAGTTCGTTGTTCTGTCTGCCTTCTGAAGCCAGCTCTTACTTTGGATTGAATGTGACAAAGTGACATGGGCCGTTATCGACAGCGATATGCCGGCATGAGAGGAAGGATCCGGTGCATAAGGAGGAAGAATAGAGGTGATGTCGCATGTCGAACACGTGCCGTCGTATACGCTTGTTTCAGATGCGCCACCGTATTCTAACACGCGGGAGTGGCTGCTGATAACCTTCTCCAACCAGCCTTAACGTGCCTCAGAAATGTCTTGTTTTGACGGTCTGCTATCAAGATTGGATTGCGCTTTTTGCCATGAACAACATGCATAATATATAGAGGCTTGCTTGCAATTTTCTTGCAAGGAATTCTTTTGCTTCTGCCGTAGACAATCCACGGCAGAAGCAGCCCCCGTCGAGGGCAAAATGACGCTGATCACGCCAAGGCAGATTCACCTCGACCGGCGTCCGCTTTGTGGGCTCGAAGCGAGTGCCGTAATGTTCCTTGGTCGTGGACACTCGTTCGGAGCGAGTATTTGAATGCTGGAGATTTATATGAAACGGCTTCGAGCAGAAAGGTGACATGGTGACAAAAATTTGATGGTGTTGAATGAGCCAAGCTCGTAACGCCTAAAAATAGCCGTTATGATCTGCACTTCTGCCAGGAACAAGTTTATCTGCCTGCTTTATTACTGTCAATATCTTCGTTGACGCGCTTGTTTGAAATCATTCTTTTCGAGAATCTGTTGATATCGCATTCGGCCTTTTTATATTCAAAACGGATACTGGGGAATTGTTGTGATGCAAGATTACCATACATAGGCTAAGCGGATGTAAAGCAAGCAGCAAAGGCGCGCCAATCGAGAAATTAAATATCACAAATTGACAAGGCAAGCAAAAGGACATTGCTTTGCTTGGAATACTACAATTAAAGGGCTTTTGATACTTCATTTTGGTGGCAGCTTTTGAGCTTGCTCTCTGTACAAAAGATATACAGTCCCATTCGCTTCTCACGGCAGTCTTGACATGGCGTATTCATGAAGATGCTCTGAAGGCAGCCCAAGAATTAGCCGAGCCACTTGGAAGCCAACTGCAGACTCTCGTCATATAGCCTTGTAGCACTAGCCTCGTCGTACGCATGTGGTGCGAAGCCGTCCCTGCCTCCTGCATGTGGTACAGCGACATCGCAGTCCTCAAGATACTTGCCGCCTTTTCCTTCCCACTCCTTGCCGACTGCCGCGATAAGAGTTGTGCTTGCGCCCTGTGCGGTGTCCTTCATGTAATTTCGCACCTCCTCGCTCTTGGCCCACTCATCCTTTTGCGCCTGCGGTACATTGACCTGCAGGCCAGTAAAGATCCCACCAGGATGCAACGAAGTCGCATGAAGTCCCTGAGCACCGTACCGTCGTTCAATCTCGTTGGCCAGGTAGATGTTGGCTGTCTTTGCCTGACCGTAGGCCTGCCACGTCGGGTAAGGGTCGGCATTCTTGAAGTTGTAGTCGTCAAAGTTAATGCCGCCGGTTCGGTGGCCCAGTGAAGAGACCATGACGACTCTGCTATTGAATTCCTTGGTCGACGACTTGAGTAGAGCGTCTTTGACCAGTTCAAATAGCACGAAATGCGCCACGTGACAAACGCCAAACTGGCGCTCAAAGCCATCCTTTGTCTGGGCATACTCGCCTGCCATGATACCAGCATTGCAGACTAGCAATGAGAGCTCACCATTGCTGCGTTTCAGAAAATCAAGTGCTCCGGCTCGCACAGTGTCGAGCGATTCGTTGTCCATCAAGACCAGCTCGACAGGACAAGTCTGGCCCGTCACTGATGACGAAGACGTCAACAAATCACCAAGAGCTTCTTTGGCCTTTTCCAGGTTGCGAGCCGTAGCAAATACTCGAGCTCCCGTGGCGGCCAGAGCACGGACAGTGTCAATACCGATGCCAGACGAACATCCAGTGACAAGGGCTGTCTTGCCCTTGAGGGCCCCCACCATACCCTCATCCTCTACAATCTGCAGCGCAGTTGGACGAGCATCTCCTACGCCCTTTGGTGACTTGTGAGCCTCAGCGTAGCGACCTGGCATTACTGCTGATATTGAAAATAGGTGTTTGAAATGGTGGCGGTTCTTTGAGATTGGTATATGACGCGGTGCGCTGTGACTGAACAGTATCGCGAGTCTGCCTGCCAGCATTCGACTCATGGGAACAGACAGCAGCTTTAATAGTGGGGTCAAGGGAAGTTTCCCTCTTCTGACTCTGGCAGATGACGGAAACGCTATCAGAGCTTCCCTTGGGATTACGGTGTCAGACTTGGCATCATTGGGGGAACTGCATGTAACGTTCTGCAGCTTCGGCCGACTTGTGGCTGAATCTCTTGTATTTTAACCGAGGTAGTGTTCTTTGTTCCACAATTACAAGACACTATAATGTCTTGTCAATTGTATCAGAACTTTAGTAGTATGTTGTAATCTAATGCAAAAGGTTGTATACTCTCGCTGAAGAATCTCCTTGGCCCGAACCAAAGGAGCATAGTGCGGCTTTTCATGATCCTTTACGGTCGCCAGGGCTTGCTCAAGATCTACTACGTCTTATTGATTGTGCAATAGGATGATCAAAATTGAGCAACTAAAAAAAGATTGTGTTTCTGCCTGGTCAGTAATATGACACTATTGAATCGCCCCGACCGAGGACATGCACGGCGTGGATATAGTAAAGTCCGCGCCGGGATCTGTAGCCTCTTATTGAGTTCCGTTCGATTCAACTTGGTAATACCTACTATTGTGACATTATAAGTAAAAGGTGCTGCTTGGTATAAGCAAGCAAGGTCCTCATCAACTTGCATTGTCTCCTTGGCATGGTTGTGCTGTTACAATACAATATCATCAGAGATAACAGCACAGCCCTCTGGCAGATTCAGCATGTAATGCGAGAAAGATGACATCAGACTGAGATTCAAAGAGAGACAGAGAGTCATTACGCATGAGCTCATTTCGTACGTTACCCCCTTATCAACCCCGTCAGTCCACTCGAGAACGCAATCCCTTGAACTTGCTCTCCACACCAGTGTCGCGAAAAGAGCGCAGACCGCTATCTTTTACCTGTTGTTGCTTCTGCCACTCTTCCTGCTCGCCCAAACCTTTGGCTATGGAACTGTTGACTGTACCACGGATGGCTTCGCCTGCTCCCCGAATTCCCTTGATGGTTCCAGCCAGGCTGGACTGATCTGAAGCTGGCGACATTTGCTTATCAGAAGGGCCAGAGAATGCCACATTAAGACGTGAAAAGTTGCGTGGCTTGGGCCCGTCGTTGGGCTGTGTCTGCGCAGAGCCTTGATGGACGGGTGAAATTGGCGACGGCGCTACTTCTGCCTGCTCAGCAGGCAGTTCATGCCGTACCTCTTTGGATGGCGATGAAGACTGATTTGCACGATTTTCACGTGCATGTCCGTTGTCTGGTGAATGGCCTGGTGAGGCCCGTTGCTTGTCTCGCGGAGGTATCAATCGCCCACCGCTGGTACTGGCCCGCCGTGCACCCGAGGGCGATTCTTCACGAATGGTGGGCGTCGAAGGCACCTGCTGGTGAGATGTAGACTGCGTTGAGCCATTAGGCTGAGAAATGACGGATTCAGAGCGTGCCGGGTCCGCTGCTGTATCATTGGGATAAGATACGGTCTCTGTGGTACCATCACTGTTCACTGTGGTGGTTGCTGTCCTACGTTAATACATATAGACTAAACTGTGGACAGTCGGCTCTTTCAGGGACATACTAGTAGTCGTTGTCGTCGTAGTCGTAGTCGTTGTGCCTCCCGGTTGCCCATTGCTATCTCTATCGACACCATGGAATGTCGACTGTGAGGGATCTCGGAAGCTATCAGTTGTCGAAGGTGGAGGCGTCAGCGGAGTCGGACCAGGGAGGTGCGAACCGTCATGCTTTGGCTTGGTCCTGGACTTGAATAGGCCCATTTTTAACGGCGAAGCCTGGTGGTATATACCGTCAAAATCAGAGGATCCTGGTCCAGCATGCTGTATTCCACATTCACAAGCTGGTGACGTATGCATCGGTCTGCCATTTGTCCAGGAAAACAGGGCATTTGTGCTGACGCGTGTCAGGACGTTGGCCAATAAGAGGGACGTGTGTGCGGTAGAACATGCACTTTGTCCCCGCCCTGGTCGAGTCTGTCAGCTGTTAGTTGCTTCGAGGGTCTGTGGCTTTACTGCTGTAGCCCTGGGCACGATCTCACCGGATGGCCCAATATGCTGTTGAGCTAACTATAGACTGCCATCTGAGCTGTTCTGATGCAACTTTCAAAATTGCTCAATTTATAAATTGCATTAGTATGATGAAACTAATCATTGGCCGTTCCTCAAACTTCTGTAGGAATTCTAATGGACTTTGTCTTATAAACTGTCCATGCCGCATATGACGCTGTGGCGGCTATACCCAGTCTTCGGCGGAGGTACGCCTGTATGAATTATTATACGCAACATTAAACATCGCCCTTAAATAGACATAAGATAGTTCATTACATGTCGTCTTGGAGAGTGATCGATAGACTTGATCAAAATGCTTGCATGACTCTAGCGGAAGAAATTGCCAAAGCTAATCGTTGTTCTGGTGGTAAGGGTCAGAGCAGTATCGACCTCTCAAGGACGGGTTAAAGAAGCTATATGTCCAGTAATCAGCAGTCTCACTTGCTCCTGTGAGAGCAGATTCGCTAAACGGGACCAGGAACGTGGATATTGACCGCTTACGAGCAGCAGTGCCCCACCCATTCAAGAGCGGCAAGGATGTCGTGACACTGCTGCGGATGTGCACCCGGAAGAATAAGGCAACAGTAATCATTCCATCATGAATAAGGATTGGCGAGGCTCTGTAGCTCAAATTCCTCCTGCTGACTCACACAAGATGCTAAACAGTGGCCTGAGTGATGAGCAGAGCGTAGAGAATGTGGTAACGCTACAGTCGCAGTACAATGTAGGTCTTTAGAGCACTTCGATCAATACTGTATGGAAGAGATTATTATTTTGGTCGGATGAAGACAAGGCGAGCCACGCGTCCAAACAAGAGTAGCCGGCGGCTCTGTAAAAAAAGCCCCATGGTGGTACATTTGAGGCGCACAGGCTCGACAGCAGACACACTTCGTCCCTGAGCAGAAGCAGCAACTCACCCGGCAGTCAATTGATGGAAATTGCCCGGCATCTGACGTGAGCAGCATGGATATTCCGTGGAACATGAGCTTGCTTTTCCTGACTGGAATGCATTTGTATCACATGGGCGGTTGTGCTCACCTGTCTCCGTATAGATTGTAGATAAGACCCGTTGCTTGTCTCAGATGGAGTCGTTCAGATTAATCATTGTATGACTGTGTGTTTCCGGGGTGTGGTGTCACAAGCAAAAAGAACAGGAACATTAAATAGAAGTGGGGCGAAACCTACAAAATCTCACTCTCCTCATCAGCTACTTGCCTCCTTTTTCTTGCGCAAAACTCAAGATGGAGTCGTTTACCGAACAAATCCTGCAAGATTCTAGCCAGCAGTTTGAAAAAGCCACACAGAATGAGTTTCTGATTGCTGCAGGTCGTGGGTTCTTGTCTCCGATTCGGCTGAGGAAATGGCTTGCGCAAGATATACACTATACCAGGGCATATGTGCGCTTCATTGGAGGCCTGATAACGAAGTTGCAGCTCGAAAGCACAGTTTATGGGGACATGTGCCTCAAGAATCTCAATCATGAGATCCTAGACCTCCTCACCGACGCTCTAGTCAATATCCAGAGAGAGATGACCTTCTTCGAGGACGTAGTCTCAAAACACAGGCTGAACCTCGAAAGCGAACCTACACAGCGCTATACTCAAACATTTATAGACCTCTTTGAGACCTTCACAGGCGACGGTGAGCCCGCAAAGGGTACATCTCCACATGCCACGTCGCTGCTTGCTGGCTTGACAGTGCTGTGGACCACTGAACTGGTATAATGCTCTCCTTTTTCAGCCCCCCTGACAAATGCAGTTGGCTGACTGACATGAACTCAAACAGGCTTACCTGTCGGCTTGGAGATTTGCCAAGTCAAACGAGTGGCCTGTCGACTTCTCGGGACTTTCACAAGATCAGGTCAACGCACATGCTGCCTTGCATGGGGACCTCATCCCCAACTGGACCAGCGAGGAGTTTGCACAGTTTGTCTCACGATGTTCAGATGCAGTCAACGCTATGGCTGCCTACGAATCTGTTCGGCTCGGCGAAGACGAGTTTGAGGAGATGCAAGCTGCTTGTAGCGACATCCACAGCTACACCCTGTGGATAGAGAAGGGGTTCTGGCCCAACGATGCCGGCTTCCAAGACAATGACTAAATGGCTGACGGTCTCGTGGCAGTATACCAACAGGCCCCAAAGTATTATGTGGAAAAAAAAAAGTCGATGATCCAAGTGGCGCACTTTGCTTTTTAAGGTTGTTGTATTGTCCTTGTGCCGCCGCAACGCCAAAACCCACCGCCACTCAGACTGGCCATGCACAGGCTGAGCAGGCCATAATGGGAGGCGTGTTAATGCCCTTTAGATAATTTAGTGCCGTGTCAGCCCTAGGGTCAGCGATCGTCGAGCCCAATCTCGCATGGCTCTGGCTTACGCCACGCCGCGTTCTGTTGGTAGTTAAAGCATTTTTGCTGTGCCTGGCATTATCGTTTTATTGTTGCTTCAATCTTTATTGCCTAAAATCCTATCCCCAAATTAAAGAAGACGCCTTTCCCTGGTGCTGTTATAGACGGGGAAAAAATCCATTCTCCAGTC
Source organism: Erythroxylum mucronatum (assembly GCA_027563825.1). Classification (NCBI taxonomy): domain Eukaryota; kingdom Viridiplantae; phylum Streptophyta; class Magnoliopsida; order Malpighiales; family Erythroxylaceae; genus Erythroxylum; species Erythroxylum mucronatum. The sequence continues at coordinate 170,797 of JAOSBP010156778.1, forward strand.
ATCGTGTTGGTTTTCGGCGACCGCTTCTTCCCTTCAAGGCATATGGGGGCCATTGGTGCCGCCCATAATGCGACTGTTGGTTAAAAAGACGATCGACATTCCCCTTAGTCGCCCTTGTTGTTATTGTACAGTTGCAAGATGCTGTTTGACCAGTAGAATGATTTGGCCTATATATATGTAGAAGAATTACCAACTGCCGGGCATTCTCCATTTCACACCATACACCCTCCTTTTTGTTTGAATACCATAAGGCCAGGTGCCTTTTGACTCTGAAACCACTCTTTGCCCTTTCTTTCTCATTCACTCTCTTTGAAACTTTGAAAAACCATGAAGAGCCAATCATTTGCTGCGGCTGCGGCCCTGCTTGCAGCCACCGCCGTGGCGGCGCCAACTCCAGACACCTTGTAGGTCAGCTCTCAACTGAATTTGGAGAGCATTGTTGACAAGTAGAAAGCTCCTTCTCAAAGCGCCTGGACAAGTTTGACTTTAGCTCCCAGACCATCCGGGGCGTCAACCTGGGCGGCTGGTTGGTCGCAGAGCCCTTCATCTCGCCCTCGCTGTTTGCTCCTTACGAGTCTTTGGGTGTTGCCGACGAGTGGACCTACGGGCAGTACGTCGACAAGGCTACTGCTCAGGCCAACTTTGAGAAGCACTGGCAGACGTGGATTACGCAGGATGATCTGACTGCCATTGCCGCAGCGGGCATGAACTTTGTGCGAATGTAAGATTTCGGGTGATTCGAGTTTTTGGGCGACACTCTAACTCCCAGATAGCCCTGTTGGATACTGGTCCATCAACCCCAACGACGGCGATCCATATGTCTTTGGCGCCTACGAGTACCTCGGCAAGGCCCTTGACTGGGCACAGGCTGCCGGTCTCTATGTCATGATTGACCTGCACGGCGCTCCAGGCTCGCAAAATGGTTTCGACAACTCTGGCCGCCGTGGAGACATCAACTGGTCCAAGCAGGACGGCACGATCGAGCAGACTCTGGCAGCTCTGCAGAAGATTGCTGACGACCATGCCTCACATCCAGCTGTTGCCACCATTGAGCTCCTTAACGAACCTTTCGGTCCGAGCCTTGATGTCGACGTGATCAAGCAATTTTATCTTGACGGTTGGAACATTGTGCAGAACGCTGGTCTCCCAACGACTATGCAGGATGCTTTCCAGAATGTTACTTCATGGAACGGCTTCGGCAACCCTGACAAGTCCTTCATCCTCGACACTCACCACTATGAGGTGTTTGACAACGGCCAGCTCCAGCTGTCAACTGATGAGCACATTGCTTCAATCTGCGACCTGGGCGAGCAAATGGCGTCCAACGACAAGACCCGCACTTTCTGTGGCGAGTTCAGCGCTGCCCTGACCGACTGCGTCAAATGGCTCAACGGTGTCGGCAAGGGCGCTCGTTATGATGGAACCTTTGAGGACTCTACCTTCATCGGCAGCTGTGATGGTGGTTACAACGGCAAGGTCAGCGACCTGTCGTCCGAGTACCAGCTGGCCATCAGTCGCTACGTGTCTGCGCAGCTTGACTCGTACGAGCGCAACGCAGGCTGGATGTTCTGGAACTGGGTATGCCTCTTTGTTTCTTTCTTTTCTCTTCCTCTCCTGTCTTTAAATTTTCAAGTCATCTTCAGCCTCAATACGTTCCCCCCCCCTTACCCATCGTTTGCTTTCTGTTCGATCCATTGAAGCAGAGGACTGACAAATCTCGAACAAACAGAAGACGGAGAGCGCGCCAGAATGGAACATGAAGGAACTGCTGGCCGCAGGCATCATTGCCACGCCAGTGTCGGCGCGTGCCCAGCCCAACCAGTGCTCCAGCGGCAGTTCGTCGTCCAAGCCCTCAGCCAGCCCTCCTTCGTACTGAGCTCAGGGCTAGTCCTCCCCTAAGTGGACAAGGAGAATCAAAACTGTTTCGTATCTGCTAAAACACACATGGCAACGGTAGCTGTACAAGGCATGCCAAAAGATGTAAATTTTGCTGAAATATCCTTTCCCTTTCATCTCTGGGACCAATCTTTCTTGGGAAACATAGGCACATATAGCAGAAATTTAGGCTGGTCTACCTGGAGCTTTGCTCTGCACAGAATTCGAAGCTTTTAAAATGGACGTGTTCCCTTCAAGAGACATGCTCAGTTGCTCGTAGTCCAGTCAAATGTATGGGCATGTTCGTGTATATAAAACATTTGTTCGATGTACATGTTCTGGTCGCGTACATCTTTCGTTCTATACAGTGCATATTCGTATTCGTCAAATAAACTCTCAATAAAGCGGGCAGAATAAAGACAAGGGAGGAGTCAGACGACAAATAGGTTGTTGATCCTCAGCCCTTGGCTGCTGTACCAGTAACGTCGCCGTAGCCCAATTCCATGTGCACGCTTCAGCATGTCCCACGCAGCGTCGCCACCCTCGACCATAAGCAGGGGAATCTGGTGCGCGCGCTCCAATCCACCGGGCGTGAGTTGCGGGCTGTCGAGGAATGGACGCATCGGGACATGGTCCATGTCAAGGCTGGAGTCTGAAACAATGACCACCAGCTGCAGAGCCGTCTTGGCGGGTGCATAGGCAGGAATGGTGCGAAGCTTTTCTGCAAAGGAACACCCACCACGACGCATGACAATGACCTGGAACTCTCGCGGCACGTTTGATGGTAGCAATTCGCTGCAAGATTCGTGCGCAAAGAAAATGCTGGTCCAGGGCAGGGGCGTTATGTTGGCAGAGCCACCGACAGGAGGAGCTCGAGGAGCATCCGAAATGTCTGGTAATGAAGCAGCGCCCATACCTGTTGCGGTCGAGGCCTCGAGCATGTGATATGGCGGAGGGGCGTTTCCGCCCAGGGCGTGACCAGATAGCAATGCTCCAGCGCTCTGCAGGAGGGAAACATTGTCTTTGAACAGACTCGAAAGCTGCTGCAATAAGCCTTGGAGACGTCCACCATCCTCAGAGCCGTCTGGTTCTGTCAGATTCTGCATTAAGCCTGTTGTACTCTCAAGTATGACCTGATCGTCAGTGAAGTAGGACAGCGAAGACAATGACGAGTCGACGACTACATCCACGATGGAAAGCTCGCGGTGTCGTGTGAAGAATGGATCGGTCGGGTTCAGCTCGGCGGCGACCTCTGGAGTAATTGTCACAGTCTCGTCACGACCAAGAGACACATGCGATACGGCGCTGATGCGAAATGTATCTTCGTCAGACTCTGAATAGTCGTCACGCTCGCGGATCATGCTGAGCTTGAGGCCGCTGACTGAACCAATTGACATGCTATTACCAACACGACGCAGAGTGAGGCTGCCAGATACAGCATTCTGCAGCGTAGGAAAGGAGAGATCGAAGGTGACACGAGACTCAATCGGTGACGAAGTGCCATTGAGAGGCATGTAAGCTACGGGCAGAGTCCAAGGGTAAAGGGTGAAGTTGTTGGGAGACGAACGGCCACTGAGCAGCAAATTTAAATCGGTGATTGACGACTCGGTCTGATCGTTGTACAGGCGAGCCAAGTGTGCAGCATGAAAGAAATCTTTCCTTGCAGCTACGGGAGACGAGAAGAAAGTAGCATCCTTGGGTGGTGCTGGACATTGAGGCTGATAGTCTGAAGCAGGCCTTGGCCGGGTTTCAAGAAGGGCGCCTTCTGGGTGGCCCCTAGCGAACTTGGGCAGCACTAGAGGATGACCCTCAGTGGTGAAGACAAACGGCGCATCCCAGTGGTTAAGGGGATGTGATGGATCAAAGAGCAGCGACATGTACTTGGCTGTCTCACCGAGGAAGAAGCTCTCCATGCGGTCTTTGAGCTCGCCAGTGCGCACATCCTCCAGCCCAGCCCAGCCACAGTCGGTGCGACACCTGCTCCTGATATCTGTGAGGACCATTTCTCCGACGTGCAGATACCAGGGATCTTCAGTGGCACGGTAAAGATACCATGTCGATTCGATAAATTCGGGACGACCAGGCCACCATTTCATGCCCATGTCAATGGTGCCACTAGCAGCATTCCAGCGTTCTGGCAAACCCGAATATCGCGTCCAGAGTGCTGTGAAGAGCATGTGCGTCTCAATGGCCTCGTCGACTTCGCCACTGAGTGCCAACAGGCCAGGATAGAAGGCGCTCAAGCTGTCTAACCAAAAGGCTCTGGTGGCACCTGTGAAGACATCACCTTGGATAAAGTGCGGATGTTGGTACGCCGCTCCCCGATAGAGATGGCGCTTGACGCCTGCATGGGCATCAAGCCAAACGTCGAGAAATTCTGGGTTTTGCTTTGATGTATTGAATGGCGCAAGTTCGGGTACGCCAGAGAGCATGATGTGGGTCTTGACGGCATACTCGAAGAAGCTGTCCACACCAGCACCAATGCCCGTGTAAGGGGCCACCCATTGGCCAGTCTCTGCATCAATGCCAGCTCCAATCAGGCCAATATCACTGCGGCGTTCCCATACGGCATGGAAAGCTCTTGTTGCGAGCTCTTCATAGCGTATGTCGCCAGTCAAGCGTGTCAGAAGAGCAAATTCGAGGACCAGACTCCCTGCTCCAGCGCTGCAGGTTTCTGTGATTTCCTGCTGCTCGCTGCCTTTATCACACTGGCCGCCAACATTCAGTGGAGAGTTGGGATAGAATGCAACGCCAGTCCTCAGGTTGACTCTAGGGTAAGGCAGGCCAGTGGCTGTGTAAAATGCAGGGAGGATCCTGTTGGCCAGGTCTTGTGCCAATCGGAGCAGCTGTCCGTCATATATGAAACCTTCAGACCAGGCAAAATGACCGGGCCTGTCCTTGACTTGGGCATCCACAGCATCATATCCTCTGATGGGCAACTCGCCAATGGCAAAAAGATGCGCGCTCAGTAGTCCTCCCACCCCACGGATGACTGTCTCAAAGACCTGGACTTTGCTGTCAAGATCGAATCCTCTTGAACGAGTGCCCTGTCCACCTGACCCAGCTGTGCCATCACCATATAGCTCCACTAGGGCTTTGATACCATGCTGGAAGTCTTGCAGCGGATTGTGACCATCTTCAATGTCTGAGCTCGCAAGAATGGCCAAGGTCGAGAGGCTGTCAATCAGAGTCAACGAGTAGTTTCCAAGGACATCGTTGACCTCAATATGCGCAGGGTTGAAACGATCACGAGTAAGAGGCTGGCATGACAGAGGCTTCAGCTCGTCCTCGGGAAATGCATGCAGCATGTAGTTGTCAAATCCATGGTAAAAGAGCTCTGCTGTCTCTATCCTGCTGGCTGTTAGAGCTGGCTAGCTGATCTTGTGACAGACGGAAACAACAAACCTGAGCTCGCTGATCCGATCAGGGGTCATGCAATGACCCTTTGAGACCAGCAGAGATAGGCACAGACAACATAGCAACAAGCTGCTGACTGTCTGCTTGCCAATGGCCACAGAGGAGGGCCAGGATGGAAGACGCATGCCCAGACGCTGAAGAAGCGCGCCACATTGCAATATTAGACTGAGGACATGTAGTGAGTCGCTCTTTCGTCCTCGAATATCCAGTTTCTAGCTGCGCAGAAGGATAATAGAAAAGTACAAAGTGAAAGCAAGACAGGTGGTAACTTTTGGGGGCGTTACGTCAGACGGAAAGTTTGCCGAAGGTGCGGATTTTCCCTTTTCGGTGTTCGTCTCCTACTTTTATTTCATTATTTCCTTCATCGATCAGGCGCCATTCGTCCGCAGACAGTCAAGGTCGAGGCCAGTCGAGATGATCACTCGAGTCGCCTCGCGCGCAGTCCCTGGTCGGGGGTTTCTGCCTGCTGCACGAGCGGCAGCGCTGAGCAGCCCTCGATGGACTCGTGCATACGCAAGAAAAGATGGTCCGAATCGCAGCACACCAAAGCCACCGCCTTATGCGAATGAGGAGGGTGGTGTGAGGAAATCTGCACAGGATATGTCGAATCGAGGTCCCATCAAGAACCAGACGTGGTCTCCTGACGTGGGTATCAAATTCGCATCAGAAGGGCCCGAGTATTCATCTCAAGAGAGTTCAGCAGAAGCTGCAAAGCCATCGAACTCACAATCGTCGCCGTCGCCGTCGCCGGTACCTCCTCCTCTACAGGCACAATCATCCCAACCTACTCCCAGCAATGCTCCACGACGATCGTCCAAGTTGGGTGGTGGTATGGCTGCTGATGCCGCAACCAAGTCTTCCAGCAACAAACCAGCAGCAGACTCGGCACAGGCTGATGCAGAGGCCCCTGATACACAGACAGGACCTCTGCCAGATCTGACAAAAGGCATCCCGTCGACTTTTGAATCGGAATTTCTCAACCAGAACAAGACGGCAGCAAAGGATGAAGGGCATCCTGAGTTGAACATGACTGAGTTGCAGGCAGCAGAGGAGAGCTCAGGCGGCAGACAGGGAGGTGGCGGCGGTGGTCGCCAGAAGGGAGAGTACGTGTCGTCGATTGACAGGAAGCGCAACGCAATCTTTAGATTTACAATGATTGCTGGCGGCGCATTCGCGGTTGTTGGAACCTTTTTCCTCGGACAGAACTGGGAGGATGCGGCTGAAGAGCAGCGCCACCCAGATACACCCAATGGCTATTCGCCTGGCCTCATCTACGGACGTGTCAAGGCGCGTTTCAACGAAATGTTTGGATACTACACGGAGCCGGCATTCCCCAAGCTGCTTCCCGACGCAGAACCTGAGATGAATCTACCTCAGCACACTCTTGTGATAAGTCTGGAGGACTTGCTAGTCACAAGCAAGTGGACGACGCAGAAGGGATGGCAAGTGGCCAAGCGACCAGGTGTGGACTATTTCCTGCGCTATCTGAGCCAATACTACGAGCTGGTGCTCTTCACAACGGTCGCATCGATGAACGGCGAGCCGATTCGCCTCAAGCTTGACCCATTTGGGTTTATGGTGCCTCTTTACCGTGAGGCCACCAAATATGTCAACGGTGAACATGTCAAGGTGAGTCTTTGCTTCTCCAATCGAAAACAAGCTGGCTAATTAAAACATTCAAGGATCTCTCGTATCTAAACCGAGATTTGTCAAAGGTTGTTGTCATCGACACGGTGCCTGCTCACACACAGCTGCAGCCTGAAAATGCGGTACACCTACCCAAGTGGAATGGCGATCCCAAAGACGCTCACACCAATGACTTGGTCGCCATGATTCCTTTCTTGGAGTACCTGGCAACCCTAGGCGGTAAAGACGTCCGCCCTGTGCTCAAGTCGTTTGAGGGCACACACATTCCTACGGAATTCGCCAAGCGCGAAGCCCGTGCGCGTGAAGCATTCAACAAGCAGCTTGAGGAGGAGAGACGCAAGCGTGGCAAGATGGGATCGTTGACGGGCAACCTCAGCGGTATGCTAGGGTTCAAGCCCAGCAACTCGCTGATGCAAGTCCCTGGAGAGCCGACACTGGCTGAAGGCCTGGCGCAGGGCAAGATGTTGAGCGACCAGATTAGAGAGCGAGGGCAAAGACAATATCTGCAGCTGGACAAGGAGATCAAGGAGAAGGGAGAGATGTGGCTCAAGCAAATGGAGGACGACCAGAAGGCGGCCCAGGAAGAGATGACGAAGAGCATGCAGGGCAACGTGCGCGGCACATTCAGCGGCCTCTTTGGCGGCAGCAGCAGTAGCTCTGACAAGAAGGAATAGTGTTGAGCGAGCTATTGGGTGAGGAAGAAAGGGCGAAAAAAGGACTCCACTCTCAGCCACAGACAGGAGTTGAGAGACCAAGACAATGAGCTAAATGTACAATAGAGCATACTGTAATACCACAACCATCCATCCAAATATTCACTCTGACATTGACGAGGCTGAAGGATCTCAATGTGCCTTTAGAGAAGAACATAATGCTGCGTAGATATTTACGTGAAAGAACCCACACAACTGTATAATGTTAATTGCCTGTAAGTTAAGCATGTTCAATATTGATTCAATGTCATTGGTTATGTGGAACATTATAGAATGAAGATAGAAAGTAATGAAATAGGTAGCAAAATCCCAAACAAGGAATAAGAGGCATTAAGGTACTGCTGGTTACCGCATTGGGTAAAAGGTAAAAGTGTTGCTGACTGTCTAGGCCACGGCTAGTCAGTCATCAAGGTCCCTCTCTCTTTCGGCCTCTCAGTGCTTTACGCATGTGACTGTCTGTCCTTTTGTCATTGCTCGCTGCATCTTCCCATCGGCAGAGGTCACATTGACTGAAGTCAAGTATTCCATCCCATCGGCAGTCCTCCCCAGCATACAGCTCAGCAGCAACAATGACGTGTGGCCCAACTTTTCTCTCTCTACCAGTCGAAATCCGCGACGAGATCTACGCCTACCTGCTGTCGTCTCGACGAACACGCTACGAAGCTGAAGATGGACACACGCGGCTTCGCTATCACGGCGCCATCCTGCGGGTGAATCGCCAGGTGTACGCAGAGGCAAAGGACTCATTCCGAAGGCACAATGTGTTTGTGCGAATCGAGACGCCATGGCAGCAGTCGGAGGTGCGCATCCAGCACATGGGCCGTGTGCCATTGGTGGCGGTGGGCGCTCGCGCTGCAGACTTTTCGCACTTCCACATGTCGGTCAATATCACGACCAAAGACATGGAGCGCATCCAGCCGAACCACATCATCATCTGCCTGGACGACCTGGCAGCGTTTACGACCTTCTGGCGCTACTCTGCGCTGAGCTTTCACATGCTGAACCCACATCTGAGCTTGACTCTGACGCTGGCAAACCCTGGCTGGTTGCCCAAGGAGGGGGACACTACACACATTCCACCGCGGCTGCAGCGGCAGCTACTCCTGCCATTCGGTATTGTCAAGGACCTCAAGGACTTGGAGATTAAAGGCGACTTTGACCAGGACATCATTGACGAGCTCAAGGCGGAGATGAAGGTGCCATATCCGACACCCGAAATGTGCCTGGACGAATGCACACGCCTCAAGGACGCTGGTAATGCGGAGCTCAAGGCTGGAAACTACCGCGCCGCCATCAAAAAATACAATGAAGCGCATCAAGCCATCTTCATCATCGTTGACGGACGAAGACGCACAGTGTGGGGCGAAGACCACTTCAAGAAGCAGCTGCAGGGAGGCATGTACGACAAGCAGATTGGCATAGTGGTTTCCGTCATTCTGCGCATCAAGCTTGTGGCCAATACGATGCACGCCCTGCTCAAGCTCGAGGAGTGGGAGGAAGCCCGCTTCTGGGGCGAGCGGTCCATAGGTCTGATGCGCGAGCACATGGAGGATTCAGCAGACGAGCCAAGGCCAGGCTTTGCGGCGGCCGCCGAGGTTGGCAAGATCTATTATCGCACAGGTCTGGCGTACAAGAATCTGGACGACATGCCCAAGGCCCGGGAGTTTATACGGATCGCATCGCACTGGCTGCCCAACGACGACATTGTCAAGCGTGAAGTGGCCGCCACAGCGCTCAGGCTGGGTTGATTCTATCTTTTGGTTTAAAGATCTTTCGCCTTAAAGCCTCTTCTTTGGGAGGAAGCCTTTGAGGGCAAGCACAAAGATATCTCGAAATCTAAACCACTCTGGAGAATAGCCGCTACAAGACTGGATAAGGGAGCAGCCTTGGATTGACCTTTATGAAATAGCAACTATATCTTCCTCCAGACAGTCACTGGTATAACTCAATTGAGGAGCTCCAGCGCTCATCTGGCACTTCCATGGTCATCTGAAGATAAGACTTTTTATTCCAACAAGATGTCAACAAGCAGGTGCTCGGAGAAGTTATGTGTATCAGAAAACATGACAACGGGTGGAATCAAGAGATAGCACATGGCCTTGCAGACTTGGCGTAGGTCTGTCGGTTGATATGAACAACGAGTACTAATAGTTATAGCCTTGAATTGCCAGGAGCAGCGATTGGGATTAGCTGAAGCCGAGGTAAAGTCATATAGGGCCTGGCACCTACATTTACTTGCCGCATGCGGTAATTGGCTTTGGGCCTTGGCACATGCGATGTCGATGTCAATGCTTTAGGCCAAGTCATTTCCTCCCTCAGACAAGGTTATTTGGAAGAAGATATTCAAAATGAATTGAATGATGATGCCACGAAGGCATGAATTGCTAAAAGAAATTCCAACCTAGATTCAAAGTATAATCTTGCTCCCTTAGAAAGCACAGTCTGCGGGCATTGAGAGCCAAGCCAATGCTTCTTATAGATGAAATAGACACCATGGGAAAATTCAACGCCTTTGGAAATGTCGGAAAAACGGTTGAAAATTCTTCTCTAATAAAAAGAATGTCCACTTTATTCAATTACAACATTTCGACTTAAAAGGCCAGGGTGGTTACTAATTCAAAGTCAGATTTGACCAGAGGAAGCCTATGCTTTCTGGAGAAGCTCCTTTTAGGACGTGCCTCGGCAGCATCTGGGAGAGTCATTGGTAATCTTCTGTACGTCTCCCTTTCTTGCTTACAGATACATCTTGCTTTTGACTCATTGCCCGTCAGACTCTTTAGATGTCTCCCTGTATATATTATTGTTAAATTAATCTCCTTTTACCAGTATACTAATACAAGCAGGACTTGCCCCTCCATCCGAGCCCCGCCGAACCCCACCACCGCCATTGGCCCAACCTCGCTCGAATCATCAAATCACCAACTTCTCACAACAAGACTATAAAAAACCATGAGCGCACCAACTCCAGAACAGATCAAGCAGGCCCACGAGACCCTGTACGCGGCAGGGCTTGAGCAGCGCAAAAAGGTCGCCGGTCCCGCCTACGTCGAGCAGGCTCTGGCCAAAGGATCGTCTTCCTTCGGGCTGCCTCTACAGCAGCTTGTGACAGAGGCAGCCTGGGGCAGCGTGTGGACGCGCCCAGGTCTTGAGCTGAAGACAAGAAGTCTGTTGAATCTGGCAATGCTATGCGCTCTGAACCGGGGCCATGAGCTGGCCATCCATGTCAGAGGCGCAGTCCGCAACGGCGCAACCGAACTCGAGATTCGCGAGACGCTGCTGCATGCGACCGTCTACTGCGGCATGCCTGCGGGAGTCGAAGGCTTTAAGATTGCCGAAGGGGTGCTGGATGAGATGAAGGCTGCTGGGGAGGGCCCAGCGCCTGAGTAGAAGAAGGAACAAGGTGCTGTCTTTGGGGAAGGACATGTATGAAATGAGCTAAAGGTTACAGGAGAAGAAAAGAGCAGACATATCTATTAAACCAACTAGAATATGAAGAGAAATAGCAGGAAGAATTCTACTCGGCCTTCATCAAGCTCATGCTTTCCTCGGCATCTACCACCCTCGGTGATGTGCCTCCTCCACATACACCACCCACCCAGCAGAACAACCTTGACATTAAACGCCAAGGACTGATCCAGATGCAGCAACCAGCCATAAAGAAACCTATTTCTCGACGTCTCAGCAAGAGAAGCAGGGAGAAGCCCACCAGCGTTGCCACGATGCCAAGCAGAGGCGCAATATCGAAAGCAAAGCCTCTGAGTTTCAACAGCTCTGGCATAACGATTTCTTGAGTCGTCTTCTCAGTAGACCTCTCCGAGACTCGTCGAACTGTATTGTCGGTCTGCACCTCCCAGACGCCCAAGACTGCTCTCTGCGCCGACTGCTCCGTCCACCAGCGGCCCTGGCTCAATGGCTTTTGAGGTATTTCTCCAAGAGCGGTCAGGCGATAGACGGCATGATTGTTGGAGTAAATCGACTGTCTTCCGTCGACAATAGACTCGCCCTCTGCGACTGGGATGCTGCTCTCGAAGCCCTGCCATGCCGTCTTACCCACCTCCAGCCAAGCTAAGCCAGCGCCATAGCCAGTCCGAGACTCGAGCTTCCACTCGTGCACCTCAGTCGCCCCATTCCAGCTCACAAACAAGTTTCCAAGGTCAAACGTGACTCGTGGCTCTTCCACAGGAAATCCACGCCATCGCTTCTTGCGAACACGATACGACATGACGGCTCCTGGGAAGAATGCGTTGTGCTGAGAGTAGAGAGCTGCAAAGTGAGCATCACATGCAACTTTGCCAGTTGCGTCAAACTCGGTAAAGGCTGCCGCAGAGCCATAGCCCAGAAAGGCATTCCCGTTGGGCAGCATCTGCAGAGAGCCTTGAGACTCGGAGATGAGCAGATCTGGGTGCAGCCATTCTGTCACAAGCCTGGCCGTCATGGACTCCTGGTCGACAGCAATAGAGATGCCACGTGCTGGTTGCGTCTTGTTGCCAAAATAGGCTGCATTGTCAAAGACTGTCACGGTCGTGTAGTTGTCGTGCCACCGGGCATCATGCTGCCATGCAAAGCTGACTGCAGACTTGGTCTCTGAAGCATTGCTTCTAGGACTAGTAATGTCGGCAAACGAATTGTTCTTGCCGCCCAGGTTCCACATGACAGCTCCTGTACTTCCAGAGATCTTTGTGATCGCTTGAGTGTACCGTGCAGAGATCAGATAGTCCCCATTGGCGTCCTTGTCAATGGAATTGATGTGAAAATAATCAAACGGGTCTACACGGGAGCCAGCTGTGCCTACAGGCTTGTGGAAACTATCTTCTGGCCGGAAATGATGACTCGACCGCCACTCAAAGAGAAGTTTCTGGTTGGCAATGTCAATCTCTTGGAAGATGCAGTCAAAGATGTAGGTCTGCGGGTTCTCCGGCGTGGATGTGGTGAAGAAGGAGAGATTGTAGCGTGACAGATCGTGCAGTTTGGGAACATATGCTGTGATGAGCGCCGTATTGCTGGCAGTGATACGGAATTCGTGCAGGTCGGCAGTGAGGTTGTTCAGGGCTGCCACTTTGTGAAGCAGACGATACGAAGAGTCAAACTGGCACCGTGTCAGCATCTCCCTCTTTCCCTGTGCTGAACAATCAGCATCAGTATCAAATACCATATAGTAGTACCCTTTGCCATGTCCAGTCGCCATGTCATCTCCACTCCAGAACGTCAACACATCCTGTCCCATGTACCGCTGGACGTCAAAGTTGTACGCCACCCCAAAGTCTGAGCGACTCCACACCATGTGTCCTCTTGTGTCGAGAATGACGGGTCCTGGCTGGCCGACCAGCAGGCCACGGGGTGCAATGAACAGGTATTCGTCCTTGGATACGCATCCTGGCCTCCACTCCACGAGGTTCAACTGGGGCGCCTTCAGGCTGCTTGACCTGAATCTCAGTTCGGGATATATGCCCAGAGAGCCATTTTCATATCCATGACTGCGGTGGAATGGAGGTGGGTCGGCAGCCACAAACGGCAGGAGCAGCGACCACAACAATAACAACAACATCCTGTCTTCTTCTCTGCGGCCTGTATCATGGCAACACCACAATCAAGAATGACCTACATGGTTACACGTCTTTTCTTGCCTCAGTCTGGCCCCCCTTTGGCCAGCGTTGGCCCACGAAAAACGCGCATCCGAGACAAGAGGAATTGGAGGCCATGCAGGGGACGCTGTGGAATGGCCTCTGCTGAGACGCGTCTTACAAGGTCGGGCAAGGTCTGGCAACATGCTGCAAGTGTTACTGAGAGCACGGAAATTGCTAATACATTCTCGTGAAACAGGCTGAAGTGTTGCGGGACATCCCTGTTGTCGTCTTATCGTCCTCTTGCGCTGACCCAAGAACGCACCATGATCCAGACTCAACGAGGATACGCCAGCCGTACGCCAATGGCGCGCACGTGGAAAGCAGGGTCAACGCTTCTGATTCATGGCATTTCTCGGCCAAAGTGGATGAGATGGACAGTCAAAGGAACATGTCAGGAATATATCAGGAACCATGCCACCACATTGTACGGCCTAGGCTTGCAAGAGACCCACACCCCTAAAGATGCATCACCTTAGCACAATCGGATCCGCAGAGATGTTGACAAAGCATGAGCCAGAGCCTAATCTCTCTCTCTCTGACGGCAACCCCCATTGAGCTAGAGCTATCGACTCACGCCAATGCCATCCCAACATTTACAAGCTTCGCCGAGAGAGTGCGCCGATCTCTCTGGACAAGGTTTAGGGCCCTGGCTTGCTCAATGGGCCATCACAAAAGGGCTGGACTCTTCACAAGGCAATCACGCTCAAGACAAGTCAGACACGAATCAAACCTGCTTCTCAAGACCTTGAATACTCGGCCGTCAAGGACAGAGCTTGTCTCATTTTCATATCCCACAGAGCAGAGCAGTGTCAAGAACACGCCCCTGGAGCCAGCGTCTCGGCTGCTCTCTTCGTGCCCGCCCTCGTACCGGGTCCAGGCCAACAGCCCTACCCTTGGTGGCGTCGCCGCCGCTCTCTTCCTACTCGTTGACAAACTCTCTTTCGTCTGGTCTTCAGTCTGCCCTACGGGCTTGGCCTCTCTTTTCTCTTTTTTCTTGTCTTTGACTCAACTCCTGTCCAGGTTCAAAGGCTGCAAGATTGAAGTCTGCGCGACAGAGCGACAGGGGCAGAGTCGCGTGTCGACATGGGCATCACCTACCTGCCAATACCGCATGGCCGCCGCAATCGCGGTCCGTTGCTGCTAATCCTGCTCGCCATCACCTTCTTCCTCCTCTACACGGTGCCCTCACCAAACTCGTACCGGGCCAACCGCGATGTGACCGTCTCAATCTACCCCATCGACCGCACCGCCGAAGACTCTGCCCTGCACCGCCAGCATGACGAGATCTCCGCCCATCACGCCGAAGCGGCCGAGCAGGCCTTGCAGGAAGAGGAGAATGCACGCATTCAAGCGGCCCGCCAGAAGCATGTCGACCTCGACGAGAGGCACAGGGTTCGAGACGAGAAGAAGAGAAAGTTTGTGAAGCTGCGCAACAAGAGCGCCCTTGAGCGCGAAAAGTCGGACGATCCCACGGCGCCGCGAAGTCTGGCGCTGGTCTTTGGCCGCAAGGCTGCCGACGTGCACGCCGCTCAGTGGACCAGGCGCATTAACAACCTCACACGCATCGCAGAGTACATTGTCGACGACACCACCGCCACCCTGCACCTCGACGAGAACCACGGCCGTGAGGCCATCGTGTATATCAAGTACATCATCGAGCACTACGACAACCTGACGGACATCACCGTCTTCACACACGACCAGAACGTAGCCTGGCACAACAACGTGCTGCTGCGCCAAGATCTTGTCCACACCATCAACTACCTGAATCTCGATCATGTCTTTGACGTGGGCTTCTTCAACACGCGCTGCGAGACCTGGCCGGGCTGCCCCAACTGGATCCTGTTCAACGCCAACAAGACGATTCAAGAAGAGCACAAGGACCGCGCCATGGACACGTACAATCCCAACATGTGGTCAGAGCTCTTCCCCAACGAGCCGCACCCCGAATACCTGTCCAACTCGTGCTGCTCGCAGTTCGCCCTCAGCAAAGAGGCCATCTGGTCCGTGCCAAAGGACTTCTTTGAGCGCCTCTACCGCTGGCTGCGGCGCAATCAGTTTGACATGTACACGGGCCGCCAGCTCGAGTACATGTGGCAGTACATCTTTACAGGCAGCGAGCAGGTCTGTCCCCGCAGCAGGGACTGCTACTGCAAAGGCTACGGTCTGTGCTTTGACGACGACACCGAAGTCGAAGAGTACAACAAGGCCAGGCAGGACGACGATGAGAGCTGGTCTGGCCCAGACGGCGTCCGCTGGGGCCTCAAAGCGTCTGCCCAAGATACGATGAAACGGCTCGAGGGCTCTCTGCCCAGCAAGATTGGCATGGACTCCAAATTTTCGCGTTTCGTGCCCGTCAGGGAGATCAAGGAACAGGAGCCCATCAAGGCTGAAGACAAGAAGTCTGATGCGAAGTCAGATGCGAAGTCAGACGACAAGAAGACTGAAGACGACACGAAGGACAACAAGAAGGACGACAAGAAGGACGACAAGAAAGAAGACGACACGAAGGACGACAAGAAGGACGACAAGAAGGACGACAAGAAGGACGACGACAAGGACGACAAGAAAGAAGACGACAAGGAGGTCGACAAGAAGGAAGATGAGAAGAAGGCTGATTCCAAAAAGGAAGACAAGAAGAAGCCAGAAGACAGCAAAGAAGACACAAAGGAGGGAGACAAGAAGAAAACAGACGACAGCAAAGAAGAAGATAAGAAGGAAGATGCGAAAGCAAGTAGCAAGGATGACGACAAGAAGACAGACGAAAAGGCAACCGACAAGGAAGGAGATGAAAAGGCGACAGATGAGAAGGCAGACGGCAAGAAAGGCGACAGCAAGGACGAAGATAAGAAGACAGAGGACGAGAAAGAACCCGGGACCAAACAGGATGGGGACAACAAGTCCGGAACGTCAAGAGATGGAGAGAAGGAGTCTGAAGAGGATAGCAAGAAGGTTACCAAAGAGTCTGACTCCAAGGAAGAGGGCGAAAAGAAGAAATCTGACTCCAAAGATTCGTCAAAGGATTCAAATAAGGCAGACGACAAGTCGGGAGAAGAACCAAAGTCGGAAGAAAAGGACAAGAAAGAGTCCAAGGAGACTGAGAAGGAATCCAAAGATGAGTCCCAAGAGGAGCCCAAGAAAGAGTCCGATGAAGAAACCAAAAAGGACAAATCAGCCAAGGACCTTTGAGGTTCACCCCAACATTATCTGTCTGGACTAATAGAGCATTTCGGCGGCGTTCTCAGGCTTTCTTTTTTCAGATATCACGAGGTATGGCTGCCGGGAGTCTTGGCTGGTATATGAGCCCATGATCAAGGCTTTGGATCTTCTTTACAACTCGACGATATTCCCATGGCCACTTACTGGTTATGCTAGGTAGTTTACACAACTCTGATGCTTCAAGTTGGCCGAGTAATAAATGTATATATACATCAGGTCTCCCCTGTCTCACTGTGTGCTATTCACTGATGTGCTCATCCATCATCCATTGGCAATTACGACTTGGCTACTTTCAAGTAAGACACTCAGATAATGGCTGAAATGTGCCCTTTTCGGGCTACAAACGAAGATCTACTGAGATATTGACCGCAAGATTGGACCCAGCAGGGACGCTACGTTATGAGTCAAAGTTATACGCCCCCCTCTCTGCCGCCCCTGGGGTCAAAGAGACGTTTTGATTCGTTGATCTGATTTATAAGCATTACACTGACAAAGACATAGTCAATGCCGTGGTAAGCAGATATGAGGTCAAGGTCCGAACATGGTCCATGGGAGATGATGGCTTAGTGTGATTTAAAATGGGCCCCTCTTGCCCCTCTTGCCCCTCTATTGAGATTATTCTGGCAGTTCCTTTTTTATTAGGCAAAAGCTTATACCATTCTGATACGCCGCCTCTTCCTACTTGAGATTCATTTAATTGTTACACCAAAGATTCAAATTTCAGAATAAAAGGTCGAGAAGGAGAAGAGAAACGCAATGGCGTCTTACAGCACCCCACCATCAGACTGCAAGCTGGACCTCAAGCCCTTCAAGGCCGAGATTCCCCAGCAGGCCGTTGACGAGCTACGCCAGCTTGCCAAGTTGTCTCCTTTGGGTCCTGAAACCTACGAGAATTCACATCAAGACCACCGGCTGGGCGTGAGCTACGAATGGATGAGCGAGGCCAAGAAAGTGTGGGAGACGTCGTATGACTGGTAGGCTACTTCATTACTCTGCAAGTATTTTGGTCGTAAGAGACTAAATGAAGACCTCAGGAAAGCATGTGAAAACAAGATCAATTCGTTTCCCAACTTTACCACGTCAGTCACTGACCCGGACAACCCTTCTGACGTGCACACCGTCCACTTCATTGCCCTGTTTTCCACTTCGCCAACAGCGATACCAATCACTCTGCTCCACGGCTGGCCTGGAAGTATTCTCGAGTTTCTGCAAATTCTTGACCTTTTGCGTAACAAGTTTCCAGATCCCTCAAAATTGCCGTATCATGTGATTGTGCCTTCGCTGCCTGGCTGGTGCTTTTCGTCAAAGGCGCCGCTTGGACACGACTTTGAAGTTTCGGATCTGGCCCGGATTGTCAACGCACTCATGGAAGGTCTTGGATTTGACAAGACTGGCTACGTGGCCCAAGGAGGTGACATTGGCAGCTTTGCCTGCCGTGAATTGGCTGGACGCTTCAAATCCTGCCGAGCAATACACGTCAACATGAACATCATGTGGACCGAACCGTCAGATATTGGCGAAGATGAGGTCACTGCTGAGGAGAAAGTAGGCCTTGAGCGCAAAAATGCATTCTTTGAGACTGGCAGGGCATATGCAATGGAACATGCCACTCGGCCAGCGACTATTGGATTCGCTTTGTCTTCATCACCTCTCGCCGCCCTTGCATGGATTGGAGAGAAGTTCGTCGAGTGGACCGACACCACTCCTCCTTTAACCGAAATCCTCGACAGCGTATCTCTCTACTGGCTGACACAGACTTCAGCAAGAGCAATGTACACATACCGCGCCAATGCAGGGCAGCGACGCAATATGCTCGACAAGAACAGCATCACCCACATTGCACACAAGCCCATCGGCTACAGCTGGTTCCCCAAGGAGCTTGGCCCTGCCCCCGTCGCCTGGGTCAAGAGGAGCGGCAACCTAGTTTGGTGGAAGCGGCACAACCATGGCGGCCATTTTGCGGCGCTTGAGAAGCCTGCCGAGCTGCTACAAGATATTGAGGAGTTTATGGCGCAGGTCTGGGAGGAAGCGAAGTTGTAGAGTCAAAAGCTCTCTATATATTATTATTAACTCTTGGACGAATGGATATCAATGTCTGATGCCCCGTTTTCATTCTCATCTGCCATGGCAATTCCACAATATCAGAATGGTATGAATAGCAACTTAAAGTCACATCAATCCAGGTGCCCCTGAATTTTGATATCTCACTCCAAAAAATTACTGTAAGCTGTAAATGGAGTTTCACACTGCTCAGATGCGACGCCCCTTTCTGAAGGAGGTGATGTGGGAAAAAAAATGAAGAAAGTAGGGTCAACAGGTATGAATTATTTGGCAGGAGAAAAGAGACCACCAGTCTTTGCCTCTTTGTTATTTGCCTGCCGCTGACCCCTTTGGGCAGCCTCGTCCTTAATGGGCAGCGTTAAGGTGGCGCAGCAGCTCAGCAGCGTAAAAGGCTGCTTCTAAAAAGCTAATCATATGAAGTTTCATCAACCACCATCTTACGTAGACAGAAAATGGGTGATCTGGCCTTGACGTGGAACCTCGCAGACACAGTCTCAAAGTCTTTCGGGGTATTTGGTGGCTTTGTCGGCGCTTCCCTAAGCGACAATGTACATCCCATCACTCTCGAAGCTGCCGCAAGCGTTGGCTCTATCATTGCCATGTCCAATACGAGTATGGCAAAGGTTGAAAGGCTCTGCTTGAATACTGGCAAGGTCGTCGTCAGCTGGATGCAAGGCGCTGTCGGATACAAAGTTAATGACAGCGGCAGATGTCTGGCCGCAAGTGGCAATCATGGAGTTCGATTTCTCGGATTGGCCGCTTGCTTGATCACTGTTAATCGACGAATTGCTGCCGAGGCTCTCCGAAACTTTATGGATGCTACAACTCAAGATCCCCGCTCTGTGCCAAATGCGACTCAACTGCAGGTTCTACTAGACGCACTTGATCCGCGTCTAGCCAAGGCAGGATTTAATGACCTACGAGTCGATTGCAGCATTCTTTTAAATCAAAAAATAGAGGAGAAAAGGTTGCAGAGAGTAATGCGCTTGAAAGCTGTCAAATCAAGAGCTCCTTCGGCCCCAACGATCAAAACCCTTATTCAAGTACTGTCCTCGCTTGGACGCCTAGGCGAAGACGGAAAGAAGATCAGAATTGAATTACCCATCGAGGAATGTGCCTGGATCATGGCATTTGTCCATTGGTCCCTGGGCGAAATGCCGTCCGTCACAGCACACCAACATTCTCTTTTAGAACTTTCAGCGCGCTTTCATATTGAAATTGCACCGAGAAAGCCTCAAAGTGATATCACTGTTCATATCATGGATCAAGTTCATAACATTATCGACCTAATCCAACATCTCCCTTTCGGTCGCCGGGGCCACTTTGGACTGGTGACTGCCGCCACCTATGGACGCAAGTTTGTTGCAGACATTGGATCATTGGATAACATAAGAAGAAAAACATTCGATGAAATCCTACCGTATGCCTGCGCAATTGTTTTGAGCAAAATTTGTTTACAGAAGCGTGGAGAACAGGGAAGAGACTGGAGATCTCGTGCTCAATTAGCTACCTTAAGCATAAGGGAGCCTTCCGTATCCGACCTTGGCTCAATTGGACGTTCTTTGGAGATACTGACAGGTGGAGCATGTACCAAACTACAAAATCTTGGAGATGATCAGTCTATTGTGCAATTGCCACCTATGCTCAGATTCTATGATCACTGTCTGAGCAACTGTAAATGCAAAGACTGTAAACGTCACAGTATGAGACGAAGCTCAATTCCAAGTCCTCGTCCATGGCAAGATCCAGCAGATATTCCAAGTCCTCGTCTAAGGCGAGATCCAGAAGATATTCCGTGCTCATGGGATGAATTCGGGCAATTGATTTCGAGGTTCTGTATAGATGTGCTCATCGTCTCGCTTCTCAAAACAAGAGATTCGGGTGACCTGTTTTTGAGCTATCCAAGCCAAAGGTCGCTGTTCCAACGTAAATCGAAGATCAAAGTCGCTCAAATACTCGATGGCAGTGCTGTCAAAGAATACTGCACCACAAAGGATATCTGGGAAGTTGCCCAGGATCGCCTCGGGCACGATCGTGGCCTCGAAAAGGGATACCCTCTAATGTCAGCAGCTCATGGTCAGTGCATATATCTCGAAGTATTCGAGAATCTGGACATCGTCTGTGGTCTTTGCCCTAGCATTGTATGCCTTCCAGGCCAGATTCTGTACAATGAGCAGAGCTACGAGCAGGTTGTCGACCCTGAGGGCGCTGTGGGCTATCAAAGCGACGACAGTATGGAGTCTTATGCATCTGCCACTGAGAATTGGACAGACAACTACGAACCGACGACTCCTCAACCTTCGAGAGAGCCGTTCAATCTGGCTGAGGCCGGTCCTGGCCCCATCATCCATCAAGAGCCGCTCGCAGTCTGGGAGATGGGGGTCAAGGCGCTGCCCATGGTGCCGCGACCTTGTGATCATTATGAGAGCACTCGGCTGTCATGGCATGTCTTTCCGAGGAAAAATGTGCTAGTAGCGCAACTTTGCTGTCGAGATCTTCCCGGATCCCCTTCAGGATATCCTAGTCGGGTTATGCACGCCATTGCGGAATCATGCTTTGTCAGCTGCTCCCATAACCCAGATGAGCCACTAAGCCATGCAGACGAAAGAGAGATTCTTCGATTTTGCAAATCTAGCCATGTCAGCAAAGGTGTCATACAGACCCGCTCGAATGCCCCTATGCGCTTCTTCGCACTCTGCTTTGGTCAACCTGGGGTTGTGCGGGAGGACGCGTGCCTAAAATGTTGCATTGCCGTATGCGAGGCCCTGAGCTTCGAATATGTACTTTGCTGAAGCCAATCAACTTCAAACCTGAGAATTATCAATTCTTGGTAAGGAAAATTAAGCTTTGTTGTAACAGCGGTAGCCGTAGAGCATTCCACCTTTCGAACGACGATAGTTGGCTTCAAGCTTGACCTACTGATCGAATTGCGATCAAACCTATGACCGATCCACAAGGGACACTTTTCAATCTAAGCACTAATCAGTTGACCCGGTCCAGTCTGTCGCTTGGTTTTGGCGAGATGTTCACAAGGCACTCCAGTTGAGTGGTAGACCAATTTACGTTCTCAGGAATGTTACTTCGAGGTAAGGGACTAATCTTCAGGCTGCTATTGATTTCTTTTGCTTCTAAAGCGACCTAGATGGCATCACGGAAGTTTTGTCTCGACAAATACAATGCGTCAAAATAACCGCCGGGCTGAGGTTTCAGACCAGGACTCCTCCCAAGCGTTCTGGCTCAAACACTTTTCCCATTATGCGACAGCGGCCCATTGATTTCAAAACGCCTATAGAGCGTCTAATTGGAGGAGATAACAGTACGTCTCCTTGTTGCGGCCTCTAGCGGCAAGACACTATGCTCCAACGAGAAACATGGGCTATTCGACTGCTGCGCCGCATTATTAGATCCTCCC